>JAGFNQ010004535.1:0-61524 GCA_024364735.1 Boesenbergia rotunda
AGCCGTCCAATTTAAAGTTAGTTGTTGTAATTTAATTTCCCAATTTTAATTGAAATTGTCATGTTTGATTTGGATTGAGCCTCGGGGAGCCGTCCAATTGATTTACAACACATTACTTTTCTTTGGGTATCTGAGCCTCGGGGAGCCACCCTTAGAAATAATTTTTGTAATTAATTAAATCCATGAATAAAATATGTTTGAAGAGGTGATGCTCTTACATATTGTTGTCTCCAAAATTAATTAGGAAAATGGTTCCTATAGAGTTTTCTAAATGAGATTTTCATGAAAATAATATGTAGTTGAATTAAGGGATTTGTCTCTTAATTTAATAAGATTTGATTTAGAGAAATCAAAGTCTTAACATATTATTTCCGAAATTAATTATGACAATTTAGGAAATTTTTCCCAAAACAATTCCTTTAATTAAGTATGAAATTGGAATTAGGAATCCGGTTCCTAATTCAATTAATGAGACTTGATAACTTAAGTCACATACATACTTATTAAGGAAATCGTTAGTCATGACATAATTCTATGTCATGAATGTGCTTAGAAAAGAAGGATGAGACCCAAAACCCCTTACAAAATATTAAGGCCAACACCTTCCATTAATATGGTTAGAATCGGAGTTTTGTTTCTCGTTTGGGTTGATGGACACATCCATGCCCGACTTGAACCTCAACATGTTCAAACCATGAATTAGTTTATGAATAATATAGTTGGAGTCAGAGGTTAATCATTAGTTTTGGTTGTTGGACACATCCAAGCCGGACTAAGTGGTTGAATGAGCTCCAACCATATTAAAACTATTTCTTGATTAATGGGTCAGCCTTAAGCTTGGAGCATCGATTTGTTGTGCCACAGCCAAGGTCGATGTAAAGAGAGGTGCAGTTGGGTGCTATGTATATTGTTGCATACTTGTTAATGAGTTAACAACCCAATGTTTTATGCAAACATTCAATTAGTTGATAGCATAATGTGATAGTTACATATATATGATGTGTAATCGGTATAATTACCTACCTTCATAGCTAAGAAAAACTTGATGGCCACAGCTATGGTTGTTCTTATCTATGGTTGGATATCAACCTATTTGGAGATGCTCCTACGATCTCCCGAATTGATAATAAGGGTGACTAAATTCGTAAAATAAATAGAATTTAATTTATGTATGATGATACATTCTTTAATCATTCTTCTCACATAATCTCAATTTGTATTTCTAGGATAATCACTCGATCATGTCTTCTCTAAATTTGCGTTCCATTTTGAACACCAATAAACTGACTGGGCCAAACTTCATGGACTGGCTTCAAAACCTGAGGATAGTCCTCAAGGCAGAGAAGCTTGCTTATGTCCTTGAAGATCAACTTCCCAACCGTCCTCCTGAAAATGCAACTCTAGACCAGTTTCCAGAGTTGCTCAACCTGCTGAAGACTGTAGAGCCTTCTGTGAAGCAGGATCAAAAGACGGTACTGTTAGTTGGTTCCTTGAAGAAAGGTTATAAGAGGAAGGCCAAAGAACAGAATAAGGGAAAGAAGAAAAAGGCCAAAAAGACTTAAAATACCCTAAAAGGCACTTGCCATCATTGTGGCAAGGAGGGTCACTTGCGAAGAAACTGCAAGATTTATCTTGAGTCCTTGAAAGAGAAGGCATCCGATGCCCCATCCTCTTCAAATATCTTCGTTATTGAATGTCACTCTATTTCCTCAAATACCTGGGTACTTGATACTGGGTGTAGCTCACATATATGTAATGACATACTGGGGCTAAGGAATAGAAGAAGACTCGTCAAGGGAGAAGCAAATTTGCTAGTTGGAAATGGAGCAAAGATTGCTGCTGTTGCCATCAGAACATATTTGCTAAAGCTCCCGACTGGACGTGTCTTAGAATTGGATAATTGTTATTTTGTTCCTTCGTTAATAAAGAACATTGTATCTATTTCATGTTTGAATGAAAAGGGTTATCATTTAACTTTTAGTAACAATTGTTGTTACATAACTTTAAATGGCGTTCTTTATGGGAATGGAACTTTGTGCAATGGTATCTACACGTTAGATTTATCCGGTGACGTTTTCAATATCGAAGTTAGCAACAAACGTGCTAGAATAGATAATCGAATAGACTCCTACACTTGGCATTGTCGTCTTGGCCATGTAAGTAAGAAACGCATGACCGAATTACACCGATGTGGAATTTTGGAATCATTTGAACCCGGTTCATTTGATACATGCGAATCATGCTTAAAAGGCAAGATGACCAAATTACCCTTTTCCGGAAAAGGTAATCTAGTGGGAGAATTGCTTGGTCTAATACATACTGATGTATGTGGACCAATGTCAACTCTTGCACAAGGAGGCTATAGCTACTTCATCACCTTTATCGATGATCACTCACGATTCGGGTATGTGTTCTTGATGAAACACAAATCTGAAGCCTTTGAGAAATTCAAAGAGTTCAGAAATGAAGTAGAGAAACAGCTTGGCAAAAGTATTAAGATACTTCGATCCGATCAGGGTGGTGAATACTTGAGTCAAGAGTTTCAAGATTATCTTAGGGACAATGGGATATTATCCCAATGGACTCCGCCGTATACACCACAGCATAATGGTGTATCTGAGAGGCGCAACCGAACCTTGATGGACATGGTTAGGTCGATGATGAATCATGCAACTCTTCCAAAATCCTTTTGGGGCTATGCACTTAAGACAGCTGTTTACTTGCTAAACAGAGTCCCGACCAAGGTAGTCTCTACTACTCCATATGAGACTGGAATAGTAAGAAACCTCACTTAACTCACCTTAAGATATGGGGTTATCCTGCTTATGTGAAGTGGATTGTATCAGACAAATTGGATGCTAAGTCTGATAAATGTCTATTTATTGGATACCCTAAGGAAACGAAGGGTTACCAATTCTATCATCCCTTGGAACAAAAGGTGTTTGTTTCAAGGCATGCTGTATTTCTAGAAAAGAATTTCTTTTACAAGAAAATAGTGGGAGTGACATTGAACTTGATGAAGTTCAAGAAACTCCAATAGACATTACAGAGACACCTAATCTAGACCCACAACCAATACCTCATAATGATGAGCTATCAGTTGAACCTAAGACTACACCACCTCATCGTAGATCTGATAGGACACGCAATATTCCAGAGAGATACGGATTTCTCATAAGTGAATCGAACGACGTGTTACTCATAAGCAATGACGAACCTATCAGTTATGAAGACGTTCTGAAAAGTTCAGAAAGGGACAAATGGCTTGAGGCCATGAAGTCGGAAATGGATTCCATGTACGAAAACCAAGTATGGGACTTGGTTAACCCACCTGAAGGGATTAAGCCCATAGGGTGCAAGTGGGTTTTCAAGAAGAAAACCGACATGGAAGGTAATGTTGTTACCTTTAAGGCTAGATTAGTGGCAAAAGGATATCGTCAGAAGCAAGGAATTGATTATGACGAAACCTATTCGCCAGTAGCTATGCTTAAATCCATTCGGATGCTCCTAGCCATAGCAGCTCATTATGATTATGAGATATGGCAAATGGATGTGAAAACAGCTTTCCTTAACGGAAACCTGCTTGAGGATGTATACATGATACAACCTGAAGGTTTCACATCGGTTGATAAAACCAAAGTATGCAAGCTTCGACGATCCATATATGGACTGAAGCAAGCATCTAGGAGCTGGAACATCCGTTTTGATGAGACAATCAAAGAGTTTGATTTCTCACAAAATCCTGACGAACCTTGTGTGTACAAGAAGGTTAGTGGGAGTGCAGTCGTATTCCTAGTATTATATGTCGACGACATCTTACTTATAGGAAACGATATATCAGTCTTACAGACAGTTAAAATTTGGTTATCCAAAACTTTCTCCATGAAAGACCTGGGAGAAGCAACCTATATCCTTGGGATTAGAATCTATAGAGATAGATCAAAACGGTTGCTTGGTCTTTCGCAGTCTACATATATAGACCGAGTGCTAAAAAGGTTTAGCATGTCGGAATCCAAGAAAGGTTACCTTCCCATCAGGCATGGGATCAACCTTTCAAAGTCTATGTGTCCGCGCACAGAAGACGAGAGGATTTGCATGAATAAGATTCCCTATGCATCCGCGATAGGATCTATCATGTATGCTATGTTATGTACTAGGCCCGATGTATCGTATGCTTTGAGCGTCACAAGCAGATACCAGTCGGATCCAGGAATGGATCATTGGGCGGCTGTTAAGACAATCCTTAAGTACTTAAGAAGAACTAAGGATGTGTTCCTAATATATGGAGAAGGAGATATGGTAATACGTGGGTATACAGATGCCAGTTTCCAGACAGATAAGGATGACTCCAAATCGCAGTCTGGATACGTATTTACTTTGAATGGAGGCGCAATAAGTTGGAAGAGTTCCAAACAAGACACCGTAGCGGGTTATACCGCGGAAGCAGTTTGGATCAAGAAGTTTGTCTCGAAACTTGATGAGGTTCCAACCATTGATGAAGCAATACCGGTTTATTGCGACAACAATGGAGCTATTGCACAAGCAAAGGAACCAAGGTCTCATCAACGATCCAAACACGTGCTTCGCCGCTATCATCTGATCAGAGAGATTATAAGTAGGAATGACATACAAATTGAGAAAATTCCCACTGAAAGGAATTTAGCGGATCCTTTAACTAAGGCCTTACCTCAGAGCAAGTTTGAGGGTCATGTTAGAGCCTGTGGTATTGGATACCGTAGCGATTGGCATTAGGCCAAGTGGGAGTTTGTTAGTGATATGAGAGAAGTGTCCTAAGGCAATCGCCTTATGATTGTAAACATTTATCTTAAATAAATGATAATTCACTATTTGAGTATACATGCTTGTGTATTTGATTGTGATCTTAAACTCATCTACTGAATGTCCGCAATACAACTCACAGCATAAGAGAATTTGTGATGGGATCACAACTAGTGATTATCTCTAAATGTGCAAATGTGAAGTATTGAAAATATCCCTAGTCGATGAATTGATAAATACGGACACTATCAATTCTGTTGAGACTAGCATGGGTTATTCTCTAATCAGCTGATTCTCACTGGCTGGTGACATTGGGATGTCCGGAGATAAACATGGATGCTAGTTATGGGAACTAGTTCATTGGAGTGACTAGCTGTAAGACTTCATATGGAATCTATCTATAGAAATGTCAATGAAGTTCTTACTGCGGCTTAAGTGCGATGTTCCTTTGACTTGCGGTGTTCAAGTCGTCTTGGTCATGGAGACTTATACTTTAACATCTTAAGCAAGCATCACCAAGGAGGTGTGGACCCATGATGATTGGGTATAAGCCGAAGTGCCCGAAGACGTTTGAACAGCCTACAAAGGATTCACCACTCCTTGCGAGGAGATGTATACCCAGGCCTATCGTCGGATTGTTACTCAAAAACCTCTAAGCCAGAGTATATCATGTTTAGAGTGCGAGTCTCTAAAATACATGAGAGTAATTAGAAATCCAAAGGACGAGAAAGATACTACTTGGGCTAGGTGTGACATAGTCAGCCTAGTGGGGACTGACACCATAGACCGTGTCCTGAACCAAGTGGGTATAAGGTGGTGAAGGGAATGGGGCACGAATCATTAGAGCTGCTGAAGGGTTTCAGAATAATTTCTTCTGGGGTCAAACCGTTGATCTTTCGATTAATTGGGGATCATGATGTACTACTAGGTGCCACTCATGATCGTTCTATAATTTGTTGATTATAGACGGCAACATAAATCGAAAGCCTATTTAGTCACACGCACTACGAGTAATCCGAGGGATTTAAAACGAGTTGAAAATTAGATTTTCCGATCAAGAGAAATAAGTCGAATCTGAGTTAATCAGAGGCGCAATGGAAGCTAAAAATGGCTAAGTCTTTTGAAGGCTTTTTGGGCGAATTAAATGAGTTTAATTCGCGTTGGTTCGGCTCGGTTTGGGCCGGCCAAAGAGGGTGCCAACCCTCCTTGGTTGGCCGGCCATAATAGAGGGAGAAAACCAATTAATTTTGGTTTAATTAATAAAATAGATCTAGCGCGATTTATTTTATAAATTATGGATAAATAAATTTGTATAAAGAAATTTATATAAATAAATTTATAGAAATTTATTCCTTTTATGGAAGTTAAAATAATCCATGAAATGATTTATTTTAATTTTATAAATTCAATTATGAATTGATTTTTCCATAATAAGAAAGTTTATAAATTTCTTATAAAATTTATTCCATAATAAAAGGAGAGATTAATTAGTTTTATTATAAAGTTAGTTATAATAAAACTTGGTAATTCATAAGAGAATTTATAGGATAAATTTCTTATGATAAACTAATTAGTTTTATTATAAAGTTAGTTATAATAAAACTTGGTTTAAATGAAATAATTCATAAGAGAATTTATAGGATAAATTTCTTATGATAACTAATTAGTTTTATTATAAAGTTAGTTATAATAAAACTTGGTTTAAACGGAATAATTCATAAGAGAATTTATAGGATAAATTTCTTATGATAATTAATTAGTTTTATTATAAAGTTAGTTATGATAAAATTCATAAGAGAATTTATAGGATAAATTTCTTATGATAACTAATTGGTTTTATTATAAAGTTAGTTATAATAAAACTTTGTTTAAACGGAATAATTCATAAGAGAATTTATAGGATAAATTTCTTATGATAACTAATTGTATTAATTCCGTTAATTCTGTTAATTCTGTTAAGAGGAGACTTGGCAAGGGAGATGCTACTATATAAAGGAACCAAAGGCAAGCCCTTAATTCCAATTGAGTTGTCAAGAGAAGTAGCTCCCTCTCTCCCTCTCTTTCTCTTCTCCTTTCTCTTCTCCCCTACCTTAGGGCCGGCGCCCTCTTCACCAATTAGGGCTGGCGCCCCTTCCACAAGCTAGGGCCGGCGCAACTCCTCCCATAGAAGGTGGTTGCCGTGAGTTTCAAGAAGAAGAAGAAACGAAGTAAGAAGAAGAAGCGGATAGCGACTCCTCTCTTCTCGGAATTCGATTCCATTTTCTTGGTGGTTAGTTTCCTTTTCTTCTCTTGATCTTCTTTGTTGTGCCTATAGAGAATCTGGTAGTTCTCGTTGGCACAAAACTCGTGACTTTGCGAAGTCATCCCGAAGAGAACTCGGCGTGGACGCGAATAGAGGCAAAGCTTCCAAGGGATGCTACGGTTGGATCTCGTCCCTTTCTTCGAGTTACGCGAGGTACTTGGTAAATTAGTTTACTATTCCGCAAAGTTTTATTTTATGATTATGTCAACACACCATAAGATTGCATACTAGATACGAAGTTAAAATAATTTAGAAAATTATTTTATGCAAATTCTTCCGCTGCACGTAAAAATTTAAAATTTTACGAACTCGTATCCTTGTCGACATGCACCCGGTCCCAACAGAGGATGCCCGACCGGGAGTAGCCGAAGATCCTACCATCTCATGGTGCTGAGAATGCCCGAGATATGTAGACCTAGTCGTGCTGCCGAGGATGTCCAACCAGGAGCAGCCCAAGTGTTGGGATCTCCTGGTGACATAAAAAAAAACGCAGCGAAAACAAGATCCCTCGAGCGATCCATGCGAAAGAAAACTCGTATGAAATTCATCTATCTAATAGATCTATCTAAAGTGTATACCTTTGGAGCGTGCCCTTGCGTTTATCCCGCTCGTCCAAGTGCCGCTGGATCTTTTGCACGTTCAAGTGTCCGTGCCTCTATGTGTATCCACAAGAACACAATATCTCAACTTCGAAGAAGAACTACCTTAGTTGTGCTAGCAACTTGAGGCAATTCACTAAAGCACCAAGAACCCAAATGTGGGTTTCGTCCAAAGAGGGAGAAGAGGAGGAAGAGAAGAAGAAAAATGACTTAGCCTCATCCAAAATAACAAGAAAACTCTTTTATACTCATCCCATGAATATGAAAAGTTTTTGTCCCTTTAGCTTCCCTTTATTAAAGCCAATAAAGAGCACATCTTCTCATGTGACTCTTCAACTACTCTCCATTCAATGAAGAGAATCTTTTCCTCTTCCTTTATTATTAATTCATTAAACACTTTAATGAATTAATACCTCATCCAAATGTGGTTGAGTCCAATCTAAATGAGTCTAACTCAAATTAGATCTCAATCCCATAATGCAATTGGATTCACTTGAGTCTAACTTAACCAATCCAATTCGGATCAAATCTTAGTCAAACTAAGATCAATCAATCTTCGAAGCATCGTGTCCTTAGTGTGTGACCCAATAGGTTCTTATAACATTGGTAATGTATCTAAACCGCTTTAGACACATAAGCAATGAGCGGCATCTAGTAATGCATCATTGCTACCCAAGTAACAAGAAAATCGAGATCCGACTTAACCTCCATGACTATGACAATGTATGACCTTGTCCTTCTATCCTCGATATCTAGATTGACCAATGTGGCATAGACTGTGTCATCCTCGATCAATCTATGTGTTTCTTGATTTCCAAGTAGACTCACTCAAATAAATGAGCTCAATATCTCATATTGACTCATTTGAGCATGGTCATGCATTTTAGCACTCCTACTGGATCAAGGGGCCTACAGATATCACTCCCGTCATATGGGAGGGATGGATCCCATCTACATCACTCACATCCCTCCGCATAATTCATTATATACCCAGTAATCGCCTTTATAGTCCACCCTGTTACGGGTGACGTTTGACGATACCAAAGTACACAACTCCTCAT
This sequence comes from Boesenbergia rotunda, assembly GCA_024364735.1. NCBI lineage: Eukaryota > Viridiplantae > Streptophyta > Magnoliopsida > Zingiberales > Zingiberaceae > Boesenbergia > Boesenbergia rotunda. Next base: position 8,742 of record JAGFNQ010004535.1, read on the forward strand.
GTAGGGAATCGTAGTAACTTCAGGTCTAAGGACTATTTACACTAATAGTCACATGAGAAAGTTTATGACACTCATATGACAATCTATGAAACTTTCTTATGGCGGATCAATTCAGACACATTCTCTAATGTATACCCATGTGTCAACTTGATATCACATATCCATGACTTGTGAGCTTAAGTCATCAATTGACCTACATGCTAGTCTCCATGCATTAATATTGTCCTCGAATATTAATGCTTGACTAGGAATGGTTTAGTGTAGTGTTCTCTACATTATCTCACTATCTATTCAACCAATCGATATGATGTAGATAAGAACTTACTACCCAAGGACATTATTATACTTAGTTATTTGACACAAGTATAAAGTAAGTATAATAACCAAACATGCCTTTATTAATGATAGAATATGATACAAAAAGTCCCTAGTCAATCATCACATAATTGGCTCTAGGGCTCCTACTAACACCAAGATCCTACCATCTCGTGGCACCGAGGATGCCCAAGATGTGTAGACCTGACCGTGGTACTGAGGATGCCTAGTCGGGAGCAGCCGAAGATTCTACCATCTCGTGGTGCCGAGGATGCCCGACCGAGGATGCCCATGGTGATGAGGATGCCCGGCCGAGGATGCCTGGTCGTGGTGCTTGTTGGTGCAATCGACCCAAGTTTGATCGGGTAGATCATGGGTTTTGATGTGTGTGTCAATATGATTAAGTTAGGGTTTCATGTTGATCTAATAAGTGTATGTGAGTGTGCAGGTTTTGCAGGATACACATGGACTTAGTTGGTCATCTTCGGGTCCGGTGAAGGATAACATGGGGAGATGAGCCGTGGGCTTGCATGCATCCGAGGGACCGTGGACAAAGCAGGGACGATGAGCCGAGGGAAGCGAACTTCGAGGCATACATGAATGATGGCATGGGGAGACGAGCCGTGGGCTTGCGTGCATCCGAGGGACGAGAGCCGAAGTCGAAGAAGGATTGAAGACAATAGGTCGAGGCTACTGGAGCAGGGATGATGAGCTGAGGGAAGCAGACTTCGAGGCATACACGAAGGATGACATGGGAGACAAGCCGTGGGCTTGCATACATCCGAGGGACGAGAGCCAAAGTCGAAGAGGGCTTCAAGGCAACAGGTCGAGGCTGCTGAATGAAGAGTCAACTAAGTCGTGAGGATTCGAGTGCTGAGAGAACTGTACTAGGGAAGGAAAATCCTAGGGTTCGAGTGCTGAGAGAATTGTACTAGGGAAGGAAAATCCTAGGGTTCGAGTGCTGAGAGAATTGTACTCGGGAAGGGAACCCTTAGGTGGTAGTCGACTGAGTTAGAGCACAGAAAGATCAGTCGACTGGTGCAGTCGACTGGTGTCCAGAATTTGAAGCGTCAGGCTGTGGCATTCAAATTCGCGAGGACCAGTCGACTGGTAACAGCCAGAATAGTATCAAGCACTATTTAAGAGGGCTCAGTTTTTGTTGTTCTTCCTTGGCGAAACAAGCTTGAGTAAAGCCTATTATAGCCTAAACGTGCTCAGAGGTTATCAAGGTTTGTGGCGAGGTTTCTCCACCCATAAGGAGCGACAAGAGCTAGCCAGAGGTTCTCCGGGGAGTCATCCACTGAAAGATCAGGATTGTCTATTTTACGGACAGCCGTGGAGTAGGAGTTTCATCTCCGAACCACGTAAAGGTTGTGTTAGCTTTGTTTTAGTTTGTTTTTGCTAGTTTTCCGCTTGCGCTTGCTAACCCTTGTAGGAAGAAAATTGAAAAAGTAGCTATTCACCCCCTCTAGCTAAATGACAAGGTCCCAACAAGTGGTATCAGAGCGAGGTTCGCTCATCTATGGGCTAACCGCCGAGAGAGCAAAAAGCTAGAGGAAATGACTATTAAAGAAAGATTAGGGGATGATATCAATCTTCCACCTCCCTACGACCGTGAGAGTTTCGAGTATTGGAGAATGCGGATAAAGACATGGTTCAGTATGGATTGGAACTTCATGATCGCGCTAGAAGAGCCATTTGAAGTCCCGAAAGATAAACATGGGAAGAAGCTCCGGCCACGATATTGGAATAAGGAGCAACAAACCCAATCAAAGGCAAACGAAAAGGTAATTTCAATATTACTTAATATTTTGCCTAATGATATAATTAGTGGTGTAGGTGAATACAAAAATGCACATGAATTATGGAGTAAGATATTAGCACTTCATGAAAATCCTACACAAGCTCAATTAGTAGAGGAGCCAAGAGAAATGAGCTTAGTGGTCCACGAAGAGAAGGATCAATCGGATGAGGAAATAAGCTCAACATCCGAAGGGGAGGAGAGACCATCCTCAATATCGAAACAAGAAGAAACATCCACCTCCACTAAAGCAAAGTCAAAAGATCACATCATTTGCTTTGGATGCAACAAGAAGGGACACTACAAGGACAAGTGCCCATTAGGTAACAAGGAGGTAAACCCTAAACCTAAGTCAATTTATTTAAAATCTAACATGGGTTGTAGGGAAAAGAAGGAGAAAAAACATATTAGGTGTTACACGTGTGCTGAGCTAGAACACTACCACACCAAATGCTCAAGGAAAGGAGAATTCAAGAAATTAGAGCATTTGAGGAAGTGGAAGAAGAAGGAGAAGAAGAAAAGCTCATATCAAGGGGAATCTATAAGGGTAAGGGAGGTAATCCCTAACTTTAAGTGTTTTTCAAATTCCTCCATGAATGTTAGAAATAATGAGAATTATTTACCTATGCATAATTTTGGTTTTAGATATTGTGATAAAAATAGTGCTAATGTTGTATCTCAAAACCCTAAGGAATTTATGTAACATGATAAACCTAGAAGGTTTAGACCTAAGGACCAAGGCATTAATCCAAAGAAAGGGAGACACATGCCTAGACAAATGGGTAGATCTAGAAATGTCCAAGATGGACATGGTGATGCTAAGGTTAAGAATCTAGAGAGGGAAAATCAAGCCTTGAGGTCAAAGCTTGATAAATTGGAGAAAACTCTAGAGAGATTCATTAGTGGATCTAAAGGTTTAGGCATGGTGTCGGGTGATCAAAACCCCGACAATGATAGATCGGGTCTAGGATACCAATCTAGTAGATCAAATGCTATGGAAAAGTCATATGCAAGGATGCCATATGACTATAGCAAAGGGAAGGCCAAAAATGATAAGGGAAAGCCATTTAAAGGGAAGAAGAAGAACTTAACCAAGGACAAGGTGTACAAAGTTAAGAAGGTTAAGGTTGAAGATCAAGAAGTACCGGAGGTACACCGGTGCGGTATTGCCATTATAGATGAGTCACCTAGGGAGGTGGCTAAGGCTAAGAGCTCAAGGGGGAGCTTTAGGAGTCAAGATGAGGTCCATGGTCAATTGATCTCAGGAGGATTTTTCCAGGGAGACTAGATGGACTGTGGAATGTGCCAAAGGATTTGGAGACAAATTTGAGTCTTAATCCTAGGGATTTGGCACATCAAAATTAAGTTTCATGCATGAAAATATGACACTAGAATCATATTGCATGAAAATTAGTTTTCAATGTGTAGATATCATATAAATCAATGCTAAGGATGCATTGTGGTTGAGAATGAGAAGATACATAAAGGAGAGATCAAAACTAGGACTTTAGATCAAGGTTCAATTGAACCATTTAGATAGGTTTGAGTTTTGTGTCAATCTTGGGATTGGTAATAGATACATGTGCGAATGTATTTTTTCCAAGTAGACACGGATGCCACAAACGTCTCCACAAAATTTGAAATTTTTTAGAGATTTGTGGAATTTCTTGTGCATTTCTGAAGTTGGGTCAGAAATGCTGATAATGTAGGGTATTAGTCAACTGATGCAGAGGCAGTCGATTGGTACAGTTCGATCCAAGAACTAAGGTTTTCTATGCAGCAGTCAACTGATCCTCCATCAGTCGACTGATTTTTCTGTTTAGTTCATCAGTTGACTGGCCCAGGGGCAGTCAACTGATGCTGCGAATCTTTAAAAGAATACCTCGCGCGCGGGGGCGGCCGAACCTAGGGTTTCAAGCGCCGCCCCTTGCTGCTACTTCTCTCTCCCGACCTCTCTAGCCACTCCAAGCCTTCCCAAGGTCCTAAAATCATGTTTCTAGCCATCCTTCACCTTAAATCCGACTCTAGGGCAAGAAAAGCACCCTCCTTGAGTCAAGCTTGATCATTATCCATCATACAACGAATGGAGAGACGGAAATGAATTATTTGCCTTATTTTTCCCATTTAATCTATGGTTCATGACTAACTCTTCATTTTGTGCATGTTTACCTTGTTTTTCTTCTTGATTGGGTCATTCATGGTACATGCATATGGTAATTGCATTTTAGGACTAGGCAAAAGAGAAGGGTTGGTGAGAGATCATCCCAACAGCAGCCCATAGATCCGGCGGCACCTCGGTTCCGTTCCAAGGCTTGCCGGCGAGTATTGAAAATGCTGACTTCATTTTAATGAACTGTCAATATTTCTATCAATCGTATTTTCAGGAGATTAGTCCTCACATAATTGAGATTATCACTTATTTTGAATTAGAAAAGTTAGTCTACTGTCAGCATTATGTCAACTTTGACCTTTGCAAGGAGTTTTATGCCAATCTTACATATAGTAGTCCCGATGACGAGACATATGAGTCTATGGTACAAGGAGTTACCATTCCTTTTTCATCTGCATTATTAGGATCCTTCTTAGGGTGTCGAGTGTCAGAAAATCCGTTGACATGTTTCCCCAATGTCACTGAGCCATTAACATTGCTTAATGTAACCATTGATCAGATTCATCATTATTATTTCGATAATCCTCGACCTCCTTTGGAGCGTATCTTTATAGCTAGGCGCATGAGTCCAGTTAGCAACATCTTATATAAAATTGTCCTAGACTGCATTCTGCCTATTGTCACCAAGGGGAGGTCAAAGATTCGGCTACCTCACTTGGTGATGATGTATGCTTTAGAGAGGAGGCTAGACATTGACATTGCCCGCCATGTATTCGCATCTATTGTACATTTTTCGCATGACGTCAATAGGAAGCTCTACATGCCCGTCGGTCATATTTTGAACGAATTCTTTTTATCTAGAAGTATTAGAGTCACTAGAGGTCAGGTCCATCAGTTGTCTAAGGACTACGACCAGATAGGTTCTCGGCAGCTCTCCTTGGTTGGGATCGAGAGGCGGCAGGGAGTGATGGTCTGGCGACGTCGTTATGGTTTTTCCAGCTCTGATGAGGAGGAGGAGGCTGCTCCTGCTGTTGCTCCTGCTGGGATTACAGAGGAGCGGTTCTCCCGACTAGAGGTAGAGGTTCATGGACTTAGGAAGGACTGTTAGTGATATGAGAGAAGTGTCCTAAGGCAATCGCCTTATGATTGTAAAACATTTATTTTAATAAATGATAATTCACTATTTGAGTATACATGCTTGTGTATTTGATTGGGATCTTAAACTCATCTACTGAATGTCCGTAATACAACTCACAGCATAAGAGAATTTGTGATGGGATCACAACTAGTGATTATCTCTAAATGTGCAAATGTGAAGTATTGAAAATATCCCTAGTCGATGAATTGATAAATACAGACACTATCAATTCTGTTGAGACTAGCATGGGTTATTCTCTAATCAGCTGATTCTCACTGGCTGGTGACATTGGGATGTCTGGAGATAAACTTGGATGCTAGTTAAGGGAACTAGTTCATTGGAGTGACTAGCTGTAAAACTTTATATGGAATCTATATATAGAAATGTCAATGAAGTTCTTACTGCGGCTTAAGTGCGATGTTCCTTTGACTTGCGGTGTTCATGTCATCTTGGTCATGGAGACTTATACTTTAACATCTTAAGCAAGCATCTCCAAGGAGGTGTGGACCCAGGATGATTGGGTATAAGCCGAAGTGCCCGAAGATGTTTGAACAGCCTACAAAGGATTCACCACTCCTTGCGAGGAGATGTATACCCAGGCCTATCGTCGGATTGTTACTCGAAGCCTCTGGCCAGAGCATATCATGTTTAGAGTGCGAGTCTCTAAAATACATGAGAGTAATTAGAAATCCAAAGGACGAGAAAGATACTACTTGGGCTAGGTCTGACGTAGTCAGTCTAGTGGGGACTGACACAAAAAGACCATGTCCTGAACCAAGTGGGTATAAGATGGTGAAGGGAATGAGGCACGATTCATTAGAGCTACTGAAGGGTTTCAGAATTACTTCTGAGGTCAACCGTTGATCTTTCAATTAATTGGGGGTCATGATGTACTACTAGGTGCCACTCATGATCGTTCTATAATTAGTAGATTATAGACGGCCAACATAAATCGAAAGCCTATTTAGTCACACGCACTACGAGTAATCCGAGGGATTTAAAACGAGTTGAAAATTAGATTTTCCAATCAAGAGAAATAAGTTGAATCTGAATTAATCAGAGGCGCAATGGAAGCTTAAAATGGCTAAGTCTTTTGAAGGCTTATCGGGCGAATTAAATGAGTTTAATTCGCGATCGGTTCAGCCCGGTTTGGCCGGCCAAAGAGGGTGCCAAACCCCTTTGGTTTGGACGGCCACAATAAAGGGGATAAACCAATTTATTTGGTTTAATTAATAAAATAAATCTAGCGTGATTTGTTTTATAAAATTATGGATAAATAAATTGATATATAAAGAAATTTATATAAAGAGATTTATAAAGAAATTTATAGAAATTTATTCTTTTTATGGAAATTAAAATGAACCATGAATTGGTTTAATTTTAATTTATAAAATCAATTATGAATTGATTTTTCCATGATAAGAAAATTTTATACAAATTTTATTCCATAATTAAAAAGAGAGAAGGATTTGTTATGGATAAATAAATTTGTATAAAGAAATTTATATAAATAAATTTATAGAAATTTATTCATTTTATGGAAATTAAAATGATCCATGGAATGGTTTATTTTAATCAATTATGAATTGATTTTTCCATAATAAGAAAGTTTATAAATTTCTTATAAAATTTATTCCATAATAAAAGGAGAGAAAGTATTTGTTTTATTATAAAGTTAGTTATAATAAAACTTGGCTTAAACGGAATAATTAATAAGAGAATTTATAGGATAAATTTCTTATGAAAAATTTCGTTAAAGAGGAGACTTGGCAAGGGAGAAGCAACTATAAAGGAACCAAAGGCAAGCCTTTAATTCCAATCAATTAATCAAGAGATTGTTGCTCCCTCTCTCTCTCTACATGCCTCTCTCTCTCTCTCTCTAGAGCCGGTGCCTCTCTCTCTAGGGCCGGCTCTTTCTCTCTCCTCCCCTAGGGGCGGCGCAACTCCCAAGGTGGGCGTGAGCTACTTCCACCAAGAAGACCTCGAAGAAGAAGAAGCGGATCGCGTCTCCTTCCTTCCCTTCCCGGAATTTGGATTCCGATTCTTGGTGGTTAGTTTCCTATCTTTTCTCTTGTTCTTATAGTTGTGCCTTTAGAGAATCTAGTAGTTCTCGTGGGCACAAAACTCGTGACTTTGCGAAGTCATCCCGAAGAGAACTCGGCGTGGACGCGAATAGAGGCGAAGCTTCCAAGGGACGCTACGGTTGGATCTCGTCCCTTACTTCGAGTTACGCGAGGTACTTAGTAAATTAGTTTACTTTTTCCGCAAAGTTTTAATTTATGATAATGTCAAAACACCATAAGGTTGCATGCTAGATACGTGGTTGAAATAATTTAAGAAATTATTTTATTCTAATTCTTCCGCTGCACGTAAAAATTTAAAATTTTACGAACCCGTATCCTCGTCGACATGCACCTGGTCCCAACAAGGACTTCCAAAGTTTTCAGGGGGAGGTTCACGGTCTCAGGGAGCACTTTCAGAGTTTCCAGTAGCAACAGGATGACATGTATGAGATGATGCAATGCTGGAACCTGATGTATCAGGCCCCTCCTCCTCCTCCTCCTCCTCCTGGCAATGACGCGTAGCTTCTACATGACTTAGATGTGAGGGTGTTGAGTGTTTGTTTAGATTGAGCATGTTTTTATTATCTCTCAAACACCATTTTTGATATTGTAATATTTGAGGATTTCGGGGTTATGCTCCTTGTAGTACTGATTTATGGTTCCGTAAGAATTTTTAATTCACTTCTTAGATTTGCTTATATGAAGTGTTATTACTTTAATTGTGAAGTATGCATGCATGATATATATGATGAATTCCAAATTAGCCTCTATCTAGAGATTATGATAAAAAGGGGGAGCTTTTATCACTTGTTTTGTCTTGAGTATTTATATGAGAAAAGGGGGAGGTTTGAAAATATTTCTATGGTTTAAATGGTATAGGATAAACTTGGAAAACACATGGTTTCAAATCTAGGAGGGAAGATTGATACAAAATGGAATATTTTCAAAGAATTTAAATTTTGGTCAAAAAGTCAAGCATATTTGATATTTTCATGAAAATGTATTTTTTTTCTAAGTTAGAATACATCATGAGAAATATGCTTGCAAAATTTCAGAATTTTTTGAATTTTATGAAATTTGTTAGGGGTTTCTGAATTTTGGATGGAATTTCAAACTGCTATGCAATCGACTGATCTTTCTGTGGGATTGCAGTTCGATGGCACCAATCGACTGGTAACTGACGCAGTCGACCGGTAACTGACGTAGTCGACTGGTGCTTTTGTTTGTTTTTTTATTTCTAGGGGTTTTCAAAAATATAAAGGTGTTCTCATTGATACTAATGGTTAATATTGCTTGGGGCAATCATTTTGATGGTGTCAAAGGGGGAGAACTTGTGGTTTAGGTTAGGTTTTAACTTAACTTGTGGTTATGAAAAATTAAAAATTATGTGTAAAAGCATATGTTAAGAGGGAGGATGCATGTTTATGCTTCTTAGTTTGCTATGTCTTTAATTTTTAATTGTTATTATTGTACCTAACTTAAACATATTGCCACACATCAAAAAGGGGGAGATTGTTGGTGCAATCGACCCAAGTTTGATCGAGTAGATGGGTTTTGATGTGCGTGTCAATATGATTAAGTTAGGATTTCATGTTGATTTTATATGTGTATGTGAGTGTGCAGGTTTGCAGGATACACATAGACTTAGTCGGACGTCTTCGGGTCCGGTGAAGGATAACACGAGGAGACGAGCTGTGGGCTTGTATGCATCCGAGGGACCCTGGACAAAGCAGGGACGATGAGCCAAGGTAAGCGAACTTCGAGGCATACGCGAATGATGGCATGGGGAGACGAGCCATGGGCTTGCGTGCATCTGAGGGACGAGAGCCGAAGTCGAAGAAGGCTTGAAGGCAACAGGTCGAGGCTGCTGGAGTAGGGACGATGAGCTGAGAGAAACGGACTTCGAAACATATGCGAAGGATGCATGGGAGATAAGCCGTGGACTTGTATGCATCCGAGGGACGAGAGCCAAAGTCGAAGAGGGCTTGAAGGCAACAGGTCGAGGCTACTGAATGAAGAGTTAACTAAGTCATGAGGATTCGAGTGTTGATAGAACTGCACTCGGGAAGGGAAATCCTAGGGTTCGAGTGCTGAGAGAATTGTACTCGGGAAGGGAAACCTTAGGTGGCAGTCGACTGATACTTGATCAGTTGACTAAGTTAGAGCATAGAAAGATCAGTCGACTAATGCTTGGATCAGTCGACTGATGCAGTCGATTAGCGCAGTCGACTGGTGTCAACCATAATTTGAAGCGTCAGGCTGTGACATTCAAATTCGCGAGGACCAGTCGACTGGTGTAGCACCAGTCGACTAGTAACGGTTAGAATAGTATCGAGCACTATTTAAGAGGGCTCGTTTTGACTGTTCTTCGTTGGCGAAACAAGCTTGGGTAAAGCCTATTAGTAGCCTAAACATGCTCAGAGGTTGTCAAGGTTTGTGGCGAGATTTCTCCACCCCACAAGGAGCGACAGGAGCTAGCCGGAGGTGCTCCGGGGAGTCATCCACCCAAGGATCGGGATCGTTCACCTTACAGACAGTCGTGGAGTAGGAGTTTCATCTCCGAACCACATAAAGGTTGTGTTACCATGATTTTAGTTTGTCTTTGTTAGTTTTCTGCTTGCGCTTGCTAACCTTGGTATGAAGAAAATCGAAAAAGTAGCTATTCACCCCTCTAGCTAAACGACAAGGTCCCAACAGTGATGAGGATGCCCGGCCACGAGCAGCTCAAGTTTCTATCATCTCGTGATGCCAAGGATGCCCGAGATGTGTAGACCTGGCCGTGGTGCTGAGGATGTCCGGCCGGGAGCAGCCGAATATCCTACCATCTCGTGGTGCTGAGGATATTCGAGATGTGTGGACTTGGCCGATGTGCCGAGGATGCCTGGCATGGAGCAGCCCCAGATCCTACCATCTCGTGGTGCCGAGGATGCCCGAGATGTGTAGACCTGGCCGTGGTGCTGAGGATGCCCGGCCGGGAGCAGCCGAAGATCTTACCATCTCGTGATGCCGAGGATGCCTGAGATGTGTAGACCTAGATGTGGTGCTGAGGATGTTTGACCGAGATTAACCCAAGATCCTACCATCTTGTGGTGCCGTGGATGCCTGAAATGTATAGACCTAGCCATGGTGCTAAGGATGCCCAGCCGCAGCCAAAGATCCTACCATCTCGTGGTGACGAGGTTGCCCGAGATGTGTAGACCAGGCCATGGTGCTGAGGATGCCCGACCGGGAGCAACCCATGATCCTACCATCTCGTGGGGCCGAGAATGCCCGAGATGTGTAGATCTAGTCGTGGTGCTGAGGATGCCCAGTCGGGAGCATCCCAAGTTCCTACCATCTCGTGGTGCCGTAGATACCCGAGATGTGTAGACCTGGGAATGGTATTGAGGAAGCACGACCGAGAGTAGCCCGGGCATATAACATTTTGAGTTGCTGACGATACCCAAAATATATAAGCCTAGCCGAGAGGTTGAAGAGGCCAAGTCCTGTCCTTGTCAGCACAGGCAAATAACAACGCACCAAGTCCTTGTCTCCTCTATGACATTAGACATCACGCATGTAAAGGAGTCTATATGGGAGAGGGGGCAAAGAGCAATACACAACATAAGAGCAATGCATGAGATAGGAAACAAGATGCAGAATATAAGTCACACAGGATATTGATGCAAAAGATAAAAATGTTTCATTCAAAATTTTGGCTTACATATTGGAGTATATTCAACAAGGTACAAATAATGAACTAGGCAAAAAAAGGGTGCAGAAGATAAAAATATTCCATTCAAAATTGGAGCCTACATTTTGAGTACATTTAAAAGGAAAGAAAAATGTAAAATACAAAGTATGAATATAGGAGGAATTATAATTCTTTCTCCTTCGACAGTAGCTCCTCCTAAGCTCGGCTGACGTTGAGGAAGCTCGGTTGACGTTGAGGAAGCTCAGGTCGGCGTCCGGTTTTAGCACATCGACATGTCGAAGTTGCTGAACAGCTCCATTGAAGCCCTACTTCAGCCGCCTCAGCAATTGACCGACCAAAAGGTCACCAAATTCCTAAGACTGGAGAAATTTGGCCATGAACGCCACCTCTGCCTCTGTCTGCCGGGACTCCTCGTCAGCCTTGTATGTCTTCAGTTCTTCTGAGGCTCGGTCTCAAGCAGTCTTCAACTCGACCGCTTCGGAGGACATTTGGTCTCAAGTCATCTAACCCTCCACAAGATGGTTTGAGGTTGTCAGGAGGCGCGACTTGACCCGCTCGAGCTCCTCTTGCAGGTCGGGCATGCGCTCGGCAACCGCTTCTATCACTGTTTCTTGTTTCGCTAGCTGGCATGCCTACTCCTTAGTCTAACCTTGGATCCGCCCATTCTTCTGAGTCAGTTGACTCACCATAACTGAGAGGGTCATCGCCTTCTCTGACAAGAGCCTTTCTCGATAGAGAACGTTGTGCAGGGAGGACTCAGATGCCAGCAGGGAGTTCAGGTAGTGGTCCACCTTAACTCGAAGACCCTTGCTGACCTCCACTTGCATTGAGCCTTCCTCGCGAGCCCGGAAAACCTTCCGCCTCTAGTTCGGTGACTTGTTGGTGTAGGGCTTCGGTTTCCTCCTCGGAGGATAGACGACAACCCAGGAGAAGGCAGTCGGAAGTGGCCTGTCACAACAAATAATAAGGGTCAAAAGAGAAAATAATTATAATAAGAAAAGACAAGACGTTTACCTTAAGGAGCGACTCATGTAAGCTGGCAATTATCCCAGCTGAATCGCCTATGGTCCTCCCTCTCATGACTTCCTGGCTCCTCGGGGAAGGCACGCCAGATGTGCCTTCGGAGCGACAGAGAGGGAGGGGTTGGATACTGGGCGCTTCGAAGGGCACTATGGAGGGGCCCGGAATATCTTCCTCAGTGCTGGAGGCTTCTCTGGAAGGATGACTCTCTACCAGGGGCTCCTTCAGCTCCACTAGCCGAGGTCCCAGGGAGACTGCTTTCTCAGCCGTCTGAACCTTCCGGCGTAGATGTGCGCTAGTAAAGGAAGGCTCTGCCAATCCCGCCTACTTGCCCTTGTGATTGCTCGGGGAGTCGACATAGGCTTCGACCTCGGCCAGGTGCTCCGCTGCTGGAGATGGCACCCTTCAGTGGTGCTTCGAAAGAGGAATTTTATCCTCCTTCTCCTCCGTGATTGTAGGAGACGCCTAAGGTGTGTGGGTCCTCCACTTTCGGTGGGCAGGAGGGATTGATCATCTCTCCTTGTCTTCCTCTTTAAGCAAGACAAGTCGTCTTGGCCCCGCTTTTTCAGTCAGCTCTATCGCCGAAGGAAGAACCTGAGCTGCAGGTTCCTCATCATCACCTCTCGTCCCAATGGGAACAGGGGAGGGATCAACTCCCTGAGCATCAGGAAGTTGTGAGGTAGCCTGCCTCGGGTCCTGTGTCTGCTCCGAGCCTTCAGAATGGTCAACCACTGGGGTGGTAGGAGTTAGAGGTGGGGCGAGGGCCTATTCGTTAGCCAGCTCCCATTTAAGGAGCTTGCTCATTACTAGGGACAACATGATGTCCCCTGCAACACAAAAATAATGAAACATCAGTTAGAATTGACAAGTGTTTAAAGAAATATTGAACTTACTGATGCTATGGCTAAGGTTGGTGGCTTTGGAGCTAATCCCAGCCCAATACAGGAGTTCTTCACACTGAACTAGGCTGGGGCCGTGGAACTCCATTCCGACTAAGACGCTTCTGGCTCGCTGATACCCTTGATCCTGTTGGAAGTCGCCCAGGTCTGGAAGAAGGGGTAGGTTTTCTCTCCAGCGAGTTGGGCAGAAGGGACACTCGGGAAGTCTAATGAAAAAGAAGAGCTCCTTCTAACCCTTATGGGAGAAAGGGAGACTTTCGATGAACTTATGGCCGGGGTGAGCGGTAAAGGTAAATGCCCCTCTGGAGGCCAAGTTCGGGAGGAAGAATAAATGGAAGAAGCGAGGAGTCAAAGGTATGTTGAAAAGTTTGAAAAGAATAAACGCCCCGCCCATCTGAGCAAAGACGTTGGGAGGCATTTGGTGTAAGTGGATATCAAAATATTCAATGATGGCCATGAAAAAGGGAGGAAGAGGAAAACGAAGGCCAAACTCTACCTGCCCTAAGAAAAAGATGAAAACCCTAAGGGAGATTCTACTAGAGACTGGTTTATCCTAGGAACCTTGATCTCTATCTCCGCCGGGATGTCATATGCTTTACAGGCGACTATAAGAGAGTTCATCTTGACCTTCGAGGAGGTGGCTTCGTACCACTCCGGATGATATGTCCCCTCCTCCTCAAACCTCTCTTTCCTTTCTTGGTCTTTCTTTCCCTTTCCTTCCTTGCCCAAGGTAATGAAGAGGAGAGGAAGACGGAGGTGAATGAGACTTATGCGTGAAGAAGAAGCCCTGGCGAAAGAAAACTCTAGTAGGCAGAAACGGGATGCGCAAGCTCTGATAGTTGGCGGTGCAAGAAGACGGAAGGCCTCTTTCACCTTCCCTTTTTTATAGGGAAGGAGCCGCTCTCGTGCGAAGAATAGAGGCACGCCACGTGAACGGTAATAACTGCAAATCTCGAGGCATCATCGTTCATTATAGTCGTCGGTTGGTATGACCCTACTAAGTGTATCAGAGGGAAATCATATAGAAAAGACCCTGCCACATGGTAGTATCTATTTGCTGGAATGCTCTCTCGCCATTAAAATAGCTCATGCGCTCTTAATGGGTGATGGACAGCTATCATTACCGGGCCTTGAAACTCATAAAGACTCTTGGATTAACTCAAAGGACCGCCTTGGGCCAAGGGACAAATGTTTCGATTCCTAGGACCTGACAAGTCGTCAAGAGAGAAGGAATGGTAATATGAGCCCCGCAGATACTTCGCTTCCCCTCATCGTGTCACTAGCCAAATCAGTCAGCCACACTTCCTTCGATTAGACTTGAAGAGGGGGGACTTGTGATAGGGATGAGCAACCCGGGGTGGACACGTGGCATAGGAAAGATACGTGGTAGGGACCACCGAACCAGTGCCCCAAGGTCAGACCAGGGATTGGGCTCCCGAGATATCTAGGGAGAACTGAAGAAAGCTCCCTAGGTCAGACCAGGGATCAGTCTCCCGAGACTATCTCGGGAGAACTGAACAAAGTCCCTGAGGTCAGACCAGGAATCCGCCCCGAGACTATCTCGGGAGAACTGAACAAAGCACCTGAGGTCAGACCAGGAATCGAGCCCCCGAGACTATCTCGGGAGAACGGAAGAAGACCCTGAGGTTAGCTCAGGAGATAAGACTCCGTGACTGACTCAGGAGAGTGGAGCCCAAAGATCAACTTGGGGATAAGAAAGCCAGGTTTCAAGCACCCGCTCCTCCTTTTAGAATAGGAAAGTTATTAGGTAATTATTATTCGCAACGTATGATAATTAAGGTCTTAATAATCACAGTGGCCGTTACCAAAAGAGAATAGCTATCAAGTAATCGATGATTAAGGAACGTGGAGACACGTGCTAGGAAGACATCAGGTATATAAGACGTCTCGACACTCAGGTAGAAAGGGGTGAGCTTTCCAGAATTATAGCACTTTGATTCCTCGTTGTTCTCCGAAAAAGAGAGAGTTCTGACTTGAGAGTATCGGAGAGGGCTCCACCGGAAAATCTTCCGGTGCATCCCCTTTAACGCTCGAGTTAATCTCGCAGACGTTGACATCCTCTTCCCGTCATCGTCATCATAAGTTACACTTTGATAACTCGTCATCCCCATCGTCCGCTTCCAGAACACCATTAAATTCTATCCCTCATTAAAAAAAATATTAGTCTATTAAGTGGATCTGAATTTAAATATTAAATTATCTAAATTAGGTTGAACATCTAAATCTTCATAAGAAGATATATCTTCTAAGATTCTTTTATTTTTCTATAATTAAAAAACGAGCTTTTGTTAGTAAAATTTATGAAAAATATTGATTGATCCGTCAACACGGATGAATTATAACGATTTGTTGCAATTCGAAATATAAACAAAGACAAGGATAACCCTTTTAAAAAAAATTAAATAAAAGAACCTAAAGGATTTCTTTTAACATGAAATGAATATTTCTATATTTTCTTTGTGACTCATAGTTATGAGATATCCACCAATTATAAAATTTAAATATTTACCTAATAATAACAATTTTTATAGAGTAGTTGATAGAAATTTAATAAGGGCAAAACAGGACAATTTTCTTCAAATCATCCAAAAAAAATATGTCCCGCTTTAATTTTTATGGAAAGGGCACTCCACGTTATTGTATTAATTCAACGATCTTTCATTATCATTCAGTATTATTCGCATTGTTATTTTTTTTATCTAAATATCTTGTCTATGTCTTGAGCCAATCCAATGTGTTATAGTAATTATGATTTCATAATTATAGTAACTACTATTTTTATAGTTTTTATAATGTGAATTCCACTTTCTTTACTTATCATTAATTTTTACAACATAGACTCCTATTATAGTAATTATGATTTCATAATTATAGTAACTACTATTTTATAGTTTTTATAATGTGAATTCCACTTTGTTTACTTATCATTAATTTTTACAACATAGACTCCTGTTATAGTAATTATAGTAACTACTATTTTATAGTTTTTATAATGTGAATTCCACTTGGTTTACTTATCATTAATTTTTACAACATAGATTCCACTCTGTTCATTTATCATCCATGTTATAATAATTACGAATTATAACTCCTAAAAATAAATTCGATCTGCTTATTTAATATTCACGTTATGGTAATTTCAAACCATCACTATTACAATATACATAGCAACTACTGTTTTCTAGTTATAATATGTATAGTAATTACTATGTAATAGCTACTATAATATCTTCGATAGATTCAAAATTCAAGTGAGAGATTTAGGAGTTGTTTGGTTGGGGGTTTAGGGGTAAGGAATGAGAATAAAAGTTATTTCATTCTCAAATATAATGTTTGGTAGGTGTTTGAAAGGGCTCAATGAGAATCAAAATATGGATATCATATCCTAGTTTTGATTCCCCTCTCCCCTTAGATATCAACATTCCATTCCCCCGTCGCCTAAGTACGCGTGCGTGAGCCTCATTACGCCGTAGCCCTCTTCTCTCCTCATCGCCTGAGAGAAAGTTTATCTTCTCCTTCACAAGTTTCCACCGACATCGAAGCCCTCTTGCGGTTTTCGTCCTCGTGCGAGCGAGCCCGACGCCGACACCCTCTCCCTCACCGATTGCCATCTTCTCTCCTCATCGCCCGACGTCCAACCTTTCTCTTTCCCTTTTCACGAGCGGCTTTCCTCTCTTGGTTTGAGCATTGTCGACCCTCCTTCCCTGTAGGGTGATCCCTTCTGGCGTATCACAAAGGTGAGCGCCCCTTTTGATTTAGGGTTTTTTTTTCTCTTGGTTAGGTAGGAGTTTTTCTTTGTTTTCTATGAGATCCATGTTTAGTATTTGATCTATTTAGAATCTTTAGGATTGGGATGTTCGATTAATTTTTCAACTGGATGAAATTTAGCATGGTAATATATTTTTCAACTACCTGAAGGTTTTAATGTGTTCTAGGATGGATTATATAGTAATGCTTTTGTGCTTTCATACTGGTGAATTGAATGTGAAACAAACAATGTTACTTTTGCAGTTTGAATTGCCACTTTTATAGTTTGAATTACTTTTGATACTTTCTTATCCTTGTGCTTATATTTGAACGAAAATTTGCAACTTAACTCTGTGTTCAAATAAGGATGTTGTGACTTGTGACTCCTTTTGCTTATATCGCTGCTGTAATTTTTGTGAATAGATTAGTGTTTTAGTGTTTCAACTACGTTGGTGAATCAGATTGATTGTTTAATACAATCTGGAGTTTTGGCCACACCAAGGAACAAGATTGGTAAGAGGTCGTTCTTTCGATCAATCTGGAACACATAAGTATTGAATTAAAATATCATTGAATTCAATATAATTATCATCAAAAATATTTATTATATTATGTATTTTTTAAAATAAAATAGTTTTGTTCATGAGTATGTAATTATTTTTATATTTTTACTAATAAAGATAAAATAAAAATTTTAGTTGATATTCATTTCCTAATCTAAGCTAAACCAATCAATACTAATGGGAATAATACTCATTCCAATATCTATATCAAGCACCAGTAATCCCACAATTATTCTCATTTCCATTAATCCCTTAATCAAATTTTTTTTTATTTTTTTATTTTTGAATATATACTAAGCGTCCACTCACACTAGAGTTAATAATGGGAAAAATATTAAAGGATTGAAATTCCCCTTTAATAATTTGAAAGAAAAACGTTCTTTTAAATTTTGTCTAATTTATTCGCGGGATAATAACATTTTTAAAACCCATTTGTCATTGAAGTATTAATATTTCTCCTTTTAAAGGTAAATTACTAATTTAACCTTACTTCCTTTTATATATATACGCACAAATATATATATGAAATTAAAAAAAACATTATATCTTTCCTCGAGCTCCCACAAAATATGGCAATTCTTTTCCCTCTTAATACCTTACATAATTATTTAGTGTAAACCATTTATATTTGTTGCATTCACTTATAGAATTACCAATATATTAAAGAAATAATAAACACATTCTTTACTTTCTGTTTCAATGTTAGTTGATAGAATAGCAACTAAGTTTAAAAAAAGAGTAATGATAGAGACAGTGAATTTGGGACAATGAATGAGACAATGAATAATGTGGTAATTATTGTGTACATGTCCGATCGTCGATCGTAAACTACCAGCGGCCTTTGGCCGCCGCCCCGAACCAAACTATACCCTGGGGGCACGGTGAACCCGTCGGGGATCGCCGCAATTGCGATCTCGCATCATTGACCGTCGATTTCGATAGGTTCACTGTTGCCCGCGATCCTGACGAGTTCACCGTCCTCCGAAGATATAGTTTGATTCAGGACGATAATCAGAGGCCATCGGTGGTGTCCGATCGGCGATCAGACGTGTACACAATAATTGTACGTCATTCACTGTCTCATTCACTGTCCTAAATTCACTATCTCAATCATTACTCTTAAAAAAAATGTTAAAATTTTATGAATTTTTACAAAAATATATAACTTTATAAAATTTGAGAGGAGAAAACAATCAACTCAACTAGAATAAAGAAAAAACATTTCTATTCAATTAAATAGTAAATTCATTTCCATTACCCAATTAATTGAAAGTTGTGATATACACAGTGAAAATGAATATCTAAGTAAAACATTCAATTAAATAGAATATCTCAATCGACGGCATGTACAATATTCGATTGTTAATCGGACACCGTCAGCGACCTTCGATCGTCGTTCCGAACCAAACTATACCCTGGAGGTACAATGAATCCGTTAGGGATCGTCGCAATTGCGATTTTGCATCATTCACGATCGATTTCAACAGGTTCATTATTGCCGGCAATCTCGATGAGTTCACCATCCTCCTAAGGTATAGTTTAATTCGGAACGGTGATCGAAAGTCGTCGATGTTGTCCTATCAATAATCGGATATTAGATGTATCATTGATTGATGATTAAATTTTTTAATGAGATATTTACTTTTACTGTAAAAATCATTTATCGAAAATGTGAACAAATTGAGACAGATGAATTGTTTATTCAATCAAATGATTATGTGTACAAATTGAGTTGATCGATAATAAGGCTAGATCCTAAATTTTCATGTAAATCTAATGTGTCCTTACGGATAGATTAGAATGTAAATATTATCATCTTAAAATTAAAGATTAAAATTTGATAAAATTAATATGTTTATTTTTTTCATGTATTAATTATAGTATTCGAATAAGTAATTCTTATAATTAATCTCTTTCGTATTTATTCTATGACGGTTTGTCGAGGACGTCGGAGGTGAATGACGTACCCCTTTATCACCTCCGTATAAATCTGACGGCTTCAATAGATAAATTAAGTGACCTTAAACAATTGATGAGTCGACCATTTAAATTTTGGCCAATCGTAATCGATAGATTTTCAAATCAGCTTAAAAAATAATAAATGAATTAACAAAAAATTTAGAAAAACATCATTAATTTGATAGAATGTGTATCTTATTTTGATAAATCTAAAAAAATAATTTTCTAGTTTTATTTTTGGCATGCAATTAATGTAGATGAAACAATATATTTTTTCAAACATCTTACTTTCTTTGCTATATATATATATATATATATATATATATATATATATATATGATCCTGTCGCAAAGTGAGGTGATGATCCCAAGGGTCGGATAGTCTCCCAGGTGGCATGAGCTGGTGAGGTGGCAACGACCTGACGGCTCTCCGGCCTAGCTCTGCAAAACAATGACCGTTAGTAAACCTGCCGGGGGTTTCCCCGGTCAGGCACTTCGACGGTCAAGTCAGTATCCGCAGGAAGTATATGGGAGCTGAATTCCAATGCAGTATTAGATGAGAAAGCTCGCGCGCGCTTACCTGCGGTAGGGGGAGTGCCGAGTTTATATAGCCGGGGAGGACTGACAGCCCTTGCCTGTGATTGACGAGACAAGGGTGTGATATCTGTTAGCCCGTACGAGAGTACTAAAGAGTTGCGCGACAGGGCGCGGGGTGCCCAGGCAGTACGATAGTACTGGATCGGCGGACTGGCCGCAAGAAGTGTCAGAGCCAAGTAAGGCGAGTGATACCCCGACATCAGGGTCATACCCTGGTTATGATGATATAGGGGGCCTAGGGACGAAGTAGTCCAAGCCTTGAGTGCCGACCGGCAAGTCCAGGTGTCAAGGACCGGGTCGGGTATTGGCCAGGTAGCGTGGGCAGCCACGCGTCCGACTGGGCATGTTGATGTTAGTGATATGAGAGAAGTGTCCTAAGGCAATCGCCTTATGATTGTAAACATTTATTTTAATAAATGATAATTCACTATTTGAGTATACATGTTTGTGTATTTGATTGGGATCTTAAACTCATCTACTGAATGTCCGCAATACAATTCACAGCATAAGAGAATTTGTGATGGGATCACAACTAGTGATTATTTCTAAATGTGCAATTGTGAAGTATTGAAAATATCCCTAGTCGATGAATTGATAAAAACGGACACTATCAATTCTGTTGAGACTAGCATGGGTTATTCTCTAATCAGCTGATTCTCACTGGCTGGTGACATTGGGATGTCCGGAGATAAACATGGATGCTAGTTAATGGAACTAGTTCATTGGAGTGACTAGCCGTAAAACTTCATATGGTAATCTACATATAGATATGTCAATGAAGTTCTTACTGCAGCTTAAGTGCGATGTTCCTTTGACTTGCGGTGTTCAAGTCATCTTGGTCATGGAGACTTATACTTTAACATCTTAAGCAAGCATCTCCAAGGAGGTGTGGACCCAGGATGATTGGGTATAAGCCGAAGTGCCCGAAGATGTTTGAACAGCCTATAAAGGATTCACCACTCCTTGCGAGGAGATGTATACCCAGGCCTATCGTCGGATTGTTACTCAAAGCCTCTGGCCAGAGCATATCATGTTTAGAGTATAAGTCTCTTAAATACATGAGAGTAATTAGAAATCCAAAGGACGAGAAAGACACTACTTGGGCTAGGTGTGACATAGTCAGCCTAGTGGGGACTGACACACATAGACCATGTCCTGAACCAAGTGGGTATAAGATGGTGAAGGGAATGGGGCACGATTCATTAGAGCTGCTGAAGGGTTTCAGAATTACTTCTGAGGTCAACCGTTGATCTTTCGATTAATTGGGGGTCATGATGTACTACTAGGTGCCACTCATGATCATTCTATAATTGGTTGATTATAGACGGCCAACATAAATCGAAAGCCTATTTAGTCACAGGCACTACGAGTAATCCGAGGGATTTAAAACGAGTTGAAAATTGGATTTTCCAATCAAGAGAAATAAGTCGAATCTGAATTAATCAGAGGCACAACGGAAGCTTAAAATGGCTAAGTCTTTTGAAGGCTTATTGGGCGAACTAAATGAGTTTAATTCGCGAGGGCTTTGGCTTGGTGTGGCCGGCCAAAGAGGGAGCCCACCCTCTTTGGTTTGGCCGGCCACCACAAGGGGAGAAAACCAATTAATTTGGTTTAAATTATAAAATAAATCAAGCGCGATTTGTTTTATAAAATTTATGGATAAATAAATTTGTTTTCATGGAAATTAAAATAAACTTTAAATGGTTTATTTTTATTTTATAAAATCAATTATGAATTGATTTTTCCATGATAAGAAAAATTTATATAATAAATTTATTCTTTTTATAGAAATTAAAATGAACCATGGATTGATTTATTTTATTTTATAAAATCAATTATGAATTGATTTTTCCACGATAAAGAAAATTTTATATAATAAATTTATTCTTTTTATGGAGATTAAAATAAACTTTAAATGATTTATTCTTATTTTATAAAATCAATTATGAATTGATTTTTCCATGATAAGAAAATTTATATAATAAATTTTATGAAAATTTATTCCATAATTAAAAAGGGAGATTTATTTGTTTTATTATAAAATTAGTTATAATAAAACTTGGCATAACGGAATAATTAATAAGAAAATTTATAAGATAAATTTCTTATGAAAATTTATTCCGTTAATTCCGTTAAAGGGGAGACATGGCAAGGGAGAGACTACTATATAAAGGAACCAAGGCTAGGCTTGAATTCCTCAATTGAGTTATCAAGAGATCTAGTAGTTCTCTCCCTCTCTCTCTTATTCTCTCCCCCTCTCTTCCCTTAGGGCCGGCACCCATCTTCTTCCCTTAGGGCCGGCGCCCACTTCCTCCCCTAGGGCCGGCGCACATCCCAAGGGTGGCCGAGAGCTTCATCCTCCAAGAAGGTGCCGAAGAAGAAGAAGCGGATCGCGACTCCTTCCTTCCCTTCCCGGAATTTAGATTCCGTTTCTTGGTGGTTAGTTTCCTTTCTTCTCTCTTGATCTTCTAGTTGTGCCTTTAGAGAATCTAGTAGTTCTCGTCGGCACAAAACTCGTGACTTTGCGAAGTCATCCCGAAGAGAACTCGGCGTGGACGCGAATAGAGGCGGAGCTTCCAAGGGACGCTACGGTTGGATCTCGTCCCTTACTTCGAGTTACGCGAGGTACTAAGTAAATTAGTTTACTTTTCCGCAAAGTTTTAATTTATGATCATGTCCACACATCATAAGGTTGCATGCTAGATACGTGGTTAAAATAATTTGAGAAATTATTTTATGCTAATTCTTCCGCTGCACATAAAAATTTAAAATTTTACGAACCCGTATCCTTGTCAACATGCACCCGGTCCCAACAGTGGTATCAGAGCCGGTTAGTGTTCGACATAATCATATAATTGTTTTGTGGAAAACTTTGTCATGATCTCAATTTTGGAAAATTTTTCAATTATGGAAACTTTCCAATTATAATAAATTTTAGATTTAGGAATTTCAAAGTTTGGAAATCCTCATGAAATTTCGCAAACTTTTGAAATTTTCTAGTTTCTGAAATTTTATAATAAATGTGAAAACTTCCCATCTTTGGAAACATTCCAATTTTGGAAATTTTTCTATTTTAGAAATTTTCCAATTTTGGAAATATGTAAGTTTTCTTTGTACCAGAAACTTACAATTATTCTGAAAACCTATTATGAAATCTCGCAATTTTGGGCACTTTCTTTCAAGAAAGTCTAGACAAATTTATGGACAATTAATTGACAATTAAATTTGAATTGGTTTTTAAATTGACAACAAAATTCTTTATTTTGGATTGAGCCTCGGGGAGCCGTCCAATTTAAAGTTAGTTGTTGTAATTTAATTTCCCAATTTTAATTGAAATTGTCATGTTTAATTTGGTTACGCTTCCGAAGCGGACCAAATTGGATTTACGACAAATTACTTTTCTTTGGGTATCTGAGCCTTGGGGAGCCACCCTTAGAAAATAATTTGTTGTAATTAATTAAATCTATGAATAAAATATGATTTAAGAGGTGATGCTCTTACATATTGTTGTCTCCAAAATTAATTAGGAAAATGGTTTCCTATAGAGTTTTCTTAAATGAGATTTTCATGAAAATAATATGTGGTTGAATTAAGGGATTTGTCTCTTAATTTAACAAGATTTGATTTAGAGAAATCAAAGTCTTAAACATATTATTTCCGAAATTGATTATGACAATTTAGGAAATTATTTCCCAAAACAATTCCTTGAATAAAGTATGAAATTAGAATTAGGAAATCCGGTTCCTAATTCAATTTATGAGACTTGATAAATTAAGTCACATACATACTTTATTAAGGAAATCGTTAGTCATGACATAATTATATGTCATGAATGTGCTTAGAAAAGAAAGGATGAGACCCAAAACCCCTTACAAAATATTAAGGCCAACACCTTCCATTAATATGGTTAGAATCAGAGTTTTGTTTCTAGTTTGGGTTGATGGACACATCCATGCCCGGCTTGAACCTCAACATGTTCAAACCATGTAATTAGTTTATGAATATTATAGTTGGAGTCAGAGGTCAATCCTTAGTTTTGGTTGTTGGACACATCCAAGC
Source organism: Boesenbergia rotunda (assembly GCA_024364735.1). Taxonomy (NCBI): domain Eukaryota; kingdom Viridiplantae; phylum Streptophyta; class Magnoliopsida; order Zingiberales; family Zingiberaceae; genus Boesenbergia; species Boesenbergia rotunda. The sequence goes on from JAGFNQ010004535.1 coordinate 32,727, forward strand.
CTAACTAAACGGTTGAATGAGCTCCAACCATATTAAAACTATTTCTTGATTAATGGGTCAGCCTTAAGCTTGGAGCATCGATTTGTTGTGCCACAGCCAAGGTCGATGTAAAGAGAGGTGCAGTTGGGTGCTATGTATAATGTTGTATACTTGTTAATGAGTTAACAACCCAATGATTTATGCAAACATTCAATTAGTTGATAGCATAAAGTGATAGTTACATATATGTGATATGTAATCGGTATAATTACCTACCTTCATAGTTAAGAATAACTTAATGGCCACAGCCATGGTTGTTCTTATCTATGGTTGGATATCAACCTATTTGGAGATGTTCCTACGATCTCCCGAATTGATAAAAAGGGTTATTCAATTTGAAAAATAAATAGGATTTTATTAATGTATGTTGATACATTCTTTAATCATTCTTCTCACATAAGCTCAATTTGTATTTCTAGGATAATCATGTTGGATCGAGAAGCCCGATAGAGGGGGGGGTGAATATCGGAAAGCTTTCGGATTTTATTAAAGAGTACGTACGCAGCGAAATTAAACAAAAACAAAAACCAACACAAAGGACACAGTGGTTTTTACTTGGTTCGGAGCCTGTGTCGACTCCTACTCCAAGGCCCACGATCGTTGATCGTTTACTTTGGGCAATTCTATATGAGCGCAAATTCAGTTTACAAAAAGAGATTACAAGTATAGCACTATAAACTTTTAATAAAATCTCTTATTTTATCGACGTCCGGTTGTAAGTTGACTTTCCGGAGCAGCAGGACGTCGTCGCTCGAGTTGGGCAGTTTCCGGGACAAGGCGTGAGCATAGAAGAGCGTAGAAGCTTTGGAGCGAAGTTGATTTGAAGCTTGGGGTCAAGGGGTGCTATTTATAGCACCTAGGGCGCCCTGGACGTCGGGGGCACCCTGCCACGTGTCACCCGATCCGCGCTTCGCTCGGTCAAGCGTTATCCCACCGGAATAGGGATGAGGTTTGACCTCTGGGGCGCCCTGGTCGCAGAGGGCGCCTTGGCTGACTTCTTCCGCGCAGAAATCTCGGCTGTGGATAAAGCTGAGGCTTCGCAGAGATGAGCTGAAGGCGCCTTGGCTGCTGAAGGCGCCTTCGCTGACGAGGGCGCCTTCGCTGCTGAAGGCGCCTTGCCCATTAAGCAGCCTAAGCTGTCTTTTGCTTCGCTTGGTTTTGGTTCACCTTGAGGGCGCCCTGGACACTCAGGGCGCCTTACTCAGCTGCTGCCTCACTCCTTTGAGGCTCTCTGAGTTGCAGACACACATTCCTTCGGTCCTGCATTCAGGGTTAGTCCAAAACACAATAAAATAATTAATTATTAATTTATACAGCCTTAGCTGCCTTGGTTCTGACTTTGGTCTCCAAAATGAAGCCCTAGGTCGAACCGACGCCTACTGTTCCCTCGACGGGGAACGCGTCATCACCTAACTGTTTTGTGAGATGCATATTTTAATAAAAAGATTTATTTTGAAACGGTTATGATTAATTTTGAAAAGTTAAATTAATTTTTTAAACCCAATTTATTTTGAAAGGAGATATTTGAATCTAAAATTAACTGAAAATTTGTGTTAGATTCGAATTTAACAAAAAGTAAATTGAATTTGAATTTTAAAAATTGGCTTCCAGGTCTTGGCGAGGCACTAGGCCTTCTTTGGCCGTAGCCTTATGGGATCATCCACCCTTTCCTAGACATAGCCTTTTAGTGAAATTTCATCTTCAAAATTACTTTTTGGTAAATTCTGGTCTAACTAGTTTGGGTCTTGGATCGGTAGCTTCGGCTAGTTTCACCAGTCTAAAGAGACCAAGTAAACTTGATCTTATTAGAATTGGCTTCCCTAACGTACTATCATCTCACCGCCACCCAATACTATGTTGTTCAAATTTCAGTTAAACCATTAGTCCTTAAACTAAACAATCCTAATTTTAAGCAAAAAAAACATAAAAAGAAACATACAATTAAAGCAAACGATTATCTAAGTAAGATCACCATTGGAGTAATACTCCGGATTTTCAAAATTAGCAAGACTATGAATTAAATTTTCTAACATATTAAATTTATATGAATTAATAACGTTGTTTGAGATAAATAATGATTTTTTAAATTCTGTAAATTTACCTTTTGATTCCCGGTTGGGAATCTCCCCCTTGATACTTGCCGTCTTTCCTTTTTGTGTCTTTAGCATCTTGTAGTGATCACAAGCTGATCGGACCGGTTTGGTTCGATCTCTTTCTTTGTCGTCAAATTCTGAGTCTGAGTTGTACTCAGGTATAGGTTGAATCTTCTTCTTTGGTGGTTCTCTTGGAGTTTTCCCTGCAATAAAAACTATACCTTCCTCGACCATTATAGTATCAGTTTGATTATTTAATTCTAATTTTGAAAAGAATTTAAAATCAATTACCGTCTCAGTTAATTCGTTTTCTAAGTCTGGCTTGGATTCGGGTTCAGACTCTGACTCGGCTGTTTGTGCTTGGACCGAGAGTGCAAGACTGCTTACTTGATCTTCTTCTTCATTTGATTTGTCCGATGATTCGAACATCTCTCCTTCAAAGACCTCAATATTCGAGCTCTCTTCGTGTAGGTTGATTAGCTTCTCCCACATCTCTTTAGCACATCCAAATGAACCGACTAGCTTGAGTTGTTCGTTGGTTAGACCACACTGAAGAATTGCAGTTGCCCTTGCATCTGTCTCAATTTGGTTGAGCGTTGGTTCATCCAGTTTGTCCCACGCAATTAATTGTCCATCTTCTGTAGGAAGGGAGAACCCTGTTTGAATGATCATCCATATGTCCATATGGGCCTTCAGATGGACCTCCATTTGACTTTTGCAGAAATTGAAGTTCTCACCAGAGAATAGCGGTGGACGGGCACTGTTCCACTCTTGGTTGGCCATTTAAGGATTTCTGAAATTACAAAAACAGAAAGAAAATCTTGTCCCAAGACTTAATCTTGGATTAGTAGTGCGGGATTAAGAAAAATAGCCAAAAAAAATTACACGAATTTCGAGGCGAAATAATAATAAAATAATAAAAACAATTTATGATAAATTTTTGAAAATGATAATTTTGTCAATTCTGATTAATAATGAAAAAGTAAGATTTTAATGTTTGGGAAAAATTTTGCTCAAATTAAAGTAGCACGAATTTCGAGAAAAATATTAAAATATTAAAAAAAAATTATGACAAATTTTCAAAAATTGTTTGTTATATCAATTCAGACTTATGGTGAAAATATGAAAATTCAAATTTTAAATACACCTACAGATATTATTTATATAAAAAAAACGAACGAGATTGAGTTGTGTTGATTAACAAAAAGAAAAAAAAATTCGTAAATCCGAAAAAACTTTCAAACTGGTGGTTGCACCAGGTTTGAACTACCCCACTCTGATACCACTTGTTGGATCGAGAAGCCCGATAGAGGGGGGGGGTGAATATCGGAAAACTTTCGGATTTTATTAAAGAGTACGTACGCAGCGGAATTAAACAAAAACAAAAACCAACACAAAGGACACAGTGGTTTTTACTTGGTTCGGAGCCTGTGTCGACTCCTACTCCAAGGCCCACGATTGTTGATCGTTTACTTTGGGCAATTCTATATGAGCGCAAATTCAGTTTACAAAAAGAGATTACAAGTATAGCACTATAAACTTTTAATAAAATCTCTTCTTTTACCGACGTCCGGTTGTAAGTTGACTTTCCGGAGCAGCTGGACGTCGTCGCTCGAGTTGGGCAGTTTCCGGGACAAGGCGTGAGCACAGAAGAGCGTAGAAGCTTTGGAGCGAAGTTGATTTGAAGCTTGGGGTCGAGGGGTGCTATTTATAGCACCTAGGGCGCCCTGGACGTCGGGGGTCCCTGCCACGTGTCACCCGATCCGCGCTTCGCTCGGTCAAGCGTTATCCCACCGGAATAGGGATGAGGTTTGACCTCTGGGGCGCCCTGGTCGCAGAGGGCGCCTTGGCTGACTTCTTCCGCGCAGAAATCTCGGCTGTGGATAAAGCTGAGGCTTCGCAGAGATGAGCTGAAGGCGCCTTGGCTGCTGAAGGCGCCTTCGCTGACGAGGGCGCCTTCGCTGCTGAAGGCGCCTTGCCCATTAAGCAGCCTAAGCTGTCTTTTGCTTCGCTTGGTTTTGGTTCACCTTGAGGGCGCCATGGACACTCAGGGTGCCTTACTCAGTTGCTGCCTCACTCCTTTGAGGCTCTCTGAGTTGCAGACACACATTCCTTCGGTCCTGTATTCAGGGTTAGTCCAAAACACAATAAAATAATTAATTATTAATTTATACAGCCTTAGCTGTCTTGGTTCTGACTTTGGTCTCCAAAATGGAGCCCTAGGTCGAACCGACGCCTACTGTTCCCTCGACGGGGAACGCGTCCTCACCTACTCCTCTTGGGAGAGTTTACCTGATGCCAACCGCTCCTTTGGTTGGACTTTTGCCTGACGGTCCTTTGTCAGGTCTTGTGAACTGGCAGTCCTTCGCCAGTTGCCTAGCAGTCCTTCGCTAGGGCTTTTGGTGCTGGCAGTCCTTCGCCAGTGCCTAGCAGTCCTTTGGTGCTGGCAGTCCTTCGCCAGTGCCTAGCAGTCCTTTGCTAGGGCTTTTGGTGCTGGCAGTCCTTCGCCAGTGCCTAGCAGTCCTTCGCTAGGGCTTGATACTGGCAGTCCTTCGCCAGTGCCTAGCAGTCCTTCGCTAGGGCTTTTCTTGCACACTTGATTAACTTGTTAGAAAACAAACAATACTTAACTTTGAATCCTTTGCCAATATCAAAACCAGGTTCGATATGGTGCTTCCTGCACCAACAAATCACTCGATCATGTCTTCTCTGAATTTGCGTTCCATTTTGGACACCAATAAACTGACTGGGCCAAACTTCATGGACTGGCTTCGAAACCTGAGGATAGTCCTCAAGGCAGAAAAGCTTGCTTATGTCCTTGAAGATCAACTTCCCAACCGTCCTCCTGAAAATGCAACTCCAGACCAGTTTCCTGAGTTGCTCAACCTGCTGAAGACTGTAGAGCCTTCTGTGAAGCAGGATCAAAAGACGGTACTGTTAGTTGGTTCCTCAAAGAAAGGTTCTAAGAGGAAGGCCAAAGAACAGAATAAGGGAAAGAAGAAAAAGGCCAAAAAGACTGAAAATACCCTAAAAGACACTTGCCATCACTATGGCAAGGAGGGTCACTGGTGAAGAAACTGCAAGGTTTATCTTGAGTCCTTGAAAGAGAAGGCATCCGATGCCCTATCCTCTTCAAGTATCATCGTTATTGAATGTCACTCTATTTCCTCAAACACCTAGGTACTTGATACTGGGTGTAGGTCACATATATGTAATGACATACAGGGGCAAAGGAATAGAAGAAGACTCGTCAAGGGAGAAGCGAATTTGCGAGTTGGAAACGGAGCAAAGATTACTGCTGTTGCCATCGGAACATATTTGCTAAAGCTCCCTACAGAACGTGTCTTAGAATTGGATAATTGTTATTTTGTTCCTTCGTTAATAAAGAACATTGTATTTATTTCATGTTTGAATGAAAAGCGTTATCATTTAACTTTTAGTAACAATTGTTGTTACATAACTTTAAATGGCGGTCTTTATGGGAATGGAACTTTGTGCAATGGTATCTACACGTTAGATTTATCCGGTGACATTTTCAATATCGAAGTTAGCAACAAACGTGCTCGAATAGATAATCGAATAAACTCCTACACGTGGCATTGTCGTCTTGGCCATGTAAGTAAGAAACGCATGACCAAATTACACCGATGTGGAATTTTGGAATCATTTGAACCCGGTTCATTTGATACATGCGAATCATGCTTAAAAGGTAAGATGACCAAATTACCCTTTTCTGGAAAATGTAATCCAGTGGGAGAATTGCTTGGTCTAATACATACTGATGTATGTGGACCAATGTCAACTCTTGCACAAGGAGGCTATAGCTACTTCATCACCTTTATCGATGATCACTCACGATTCGGATATGTGTTCTTGATGAAACACAAATCTGAAGCTTTTGAGAAATTCAAAGAGTTCAGAAATGAAGTAGAGAAACAGCTTGGCAAAAGTATTAAGATACTTCGATCCGATCGGGGTGGTGAATACTTAAGTCAAGAGTTTCAAGATTATCTTAGGGACAATGGGATATTATCCCAATGGACTCCGCCGTATACACCACAGCATAATGGTGTATCTGAGAGGCGCAACCGAACCTTGATGGACATGGTTAGGTCGATGATGAATCATGCAACTCTTCCAAAATCCTTTTGGGGCTATGCACTTAAGACAGCTGTTTACTTGCTAAACAGAGTCCCGACCAAGGTAGTCTCAACTACTCCATATGAGACGTGGAATAGTAAGAAACCTCACTTAACTCACCTTAAGATATGGGGTTGTCCTGCTTATGTGAAGCGGACTGTATCAGACAAATTGGATGTTAAGTCTGATAAATGTCTATTTATTGGATACCCTAAGGAAACGAAGGGTTACCAATTCTATCATCCCTTGGAACAAAAGGTGTTTGTTTCAAGGCATGCTGTATTTCTGGAAAAAAAATTTCTTTTACAAGAAAATAGTGGGAGTGGCATTGAACATGATGAAGTTCAAGAAACTCCAATAGACATTACAGAGACACCTAGTCTAGACCCACAACCAATAACTCATAATGATGAGCTATCAGTTGAACCTAAAACTACACCACCTCTTCGTAGGTCTGATAGGACACGCAATATTCTAGAGAGATACGGATTTCTCATAAGTGAATCGAACGACGTGTTACTCATAAGCGATGATGAACCTATCAGTTATGAAGATGTTCTGAAAAATTTAGAAAGGGACAAATGACTTGAAGCCATGAAGTCGGAAATGGATTCCATGTACGAAAATCAAGTATGGGACTTGGTTAACCCACCTGAAGGGATTAAGCCCATAGGGTGCAAGTGGGTTTTCAAGAAGAAAACCGACATGGAAGGTAATGTTGTTACCTTTAAGGCTAGATTAGTGGCAAAAGGATATCGTCAGAAACAAGGAATTGATTATGACGAAACCTATTCGCCAGTAGCTATGCTTAAATCCATTCGGATGCTCCTAGCCATAGCAGCTTATTATGATTATGAGATATGGCAAATGGATGTGAAAACAGCTTTCCTTAATGGAAACCTGCTTGAGGATGTATACATGATACAACCTGAAGGTTTCACATCGGTTGATAAAACCAAAGTATGCAAGCTTCGACGATCCATATATGGACTGAAGCAAGCATCCAGGAGCTGGAACATCCGTTTTGATGAGACAATCAAAAAGTTTGATTTCTCACAAAATCCAGACGAACCTTGTGTGTATAAGAAGGTTAGTGGGAGTGCAGTCGTATTCCTAATGTTATATGTCGATTACATATTACTTATAGGAAACGACATATCAGTTTTACAGACAGTTAAAATTTGGTTGTCCAAAACTTTCTCCATGAAAGACCTTGGAGAACCAACCTATATCCTTGGGATTAGAATCTATAGAGATAGATCAAAACGGTTGCTTGGTCTTTCGCAGTCTACATATATAGACCGAGTGCTAAAAAGGTTTAGCATGTCGGAATCCAAGAAATGTTCCCTTCCCATCAGGCATGGGATCAACCTTTCAAAGTCTATGTATCCGCGCACAGAAGACGAGAGGATTTGCATGAATAAGATTCCCTATGCATTTGCGATAGGATCTATCATGTATACTATGTTATGTACAAGGCCCGATATATCTGTTGGTGCAGAAATGCACCTAAGTCAAACCTGTGTTTTGATAATGGCAACATAGGTCAAAAGTTAAGTCTTTCTTATTTTCTAACAAGTTAATCAAGTGTGCAGGAAAAGCCCTAGCGAAGGACTGCTAGACACTAGCAAAGGAAGGAAAGAAAGCCCTAGCGAAGGATTGCTAGGCAACTGGCGAAGGACTGCCAGCATCAAGCCCTAGCGAAGGACTGCTAGGCACTGGCGAAGGACTGCCAGCACCAAAGCCCTAGCGAAGGACTGCTAGGCAACTGGCGAAGGACTGCCAGTTTACAAGACCTGACAAAGGATCGTCAGGCAAAAGTCCAACCAAAAGAACGGTTGGCATCAGGTAAATTCTCCCGAGAGGAGTAGGTGAGGACGCGTTCCCCGTCGAGGGAACAGTAGGCTTCGGTTCGACCTAGGGCTCCATTTTGGAGACCAAAGTCAGAACCAAGACAGCTAAGGCTGTATAAAATAATAATTAATTATTTTATTATGTTTTGGACTAACCCTGAATGCAGGACCGAAGGAATGTGTGTCTGCAACTCAGAGAACCTCAAAGGAGTGAGGCAGCAGCTGAGTAAGGCGCCCTGAGTGTCCAGGGCGCCCTCAAGGTGAACCAAAACCAAGCGAAGCAAAAAGGGCTTCAGCTGCTTACTGGGCAAGGCGCCCTCAGCAGCGAAGGCGCCCTCGTCAGCGAAGGCGCCCTCAGCAGCGAAGGCGCCTCCAAGCCCAAGTCTGCGAAGCTGCAGTTTTATCCACAGCCGAGATTTCTGCGCGAAAAAGTCAGCCAAGGCGCCCTCTACGACCAAGGCGCCCTCGTGGTCAAACTTCATCCCTGTTCGAGCGAGATAGAAGTTGACCAAGCGATCTGCGGATCGCTTGACACGTGGCAGGGCGCCCCCGACGTCCAGGGTGCCCCTGGGTGCTATAAATAGCACCCAACGCCCAAGCCTTCACAATTAACTTGATTCCAAAGCTTCCACGCTCTTCTACGCTCGCGCCTTGCTCCAGAAACGCCTCACTTCGAACCGACGACGTCCCGCTGCCCCGAAAAGAATCGATACACTCCGGACGTCGATAACGAAGAGTTTAATATTTTATTATTATTTTATTGCACTCTCTTTGTAATTGAAATCATTGTAACCTATTTGCGCGAATATAGAATTGCCCAAAGTAAACGGTCAACGACCGTGGGCCTTGGAGTAGGAGTCGACACAGGCTCCGAACCAAGTAAAAACCACTGTGTCTTTGTGCTGTGTCTCATATTTTTATTTCCGCTGTGCACTTACTCTTAGTTTTTCGAAAAAGAGCGATTTCCGATATTCACCCCCCCTCTATCGGTTTTTCACGATCCAACAAGTGGTATCAGAGCGGGGTTATTCAAACTTGGTGCAACTACCCGTTTGAAAATTTCTTTTCGGATTTTCGAATTTTTTATTTTTTTCGTTCGATTTTTTGTTGATCGAGGTTGGTGCAACACCCCTCGATATTTTATTTCCTAATCCAGCACTACTAATCCAAGACCTAGTCTTGGAAAATTTGTTTTTTTTTGTTAGTTTTTTGTTATAGATCCAATGGCCATGCAAGAGGGATTCAGCACCGCCAGACCTCCACTTTTCAGTGGAGAAGACTTTTCTTACTGGAAAAGTCGCATGGAGGTCCACCTGAAAACTCAGGTGGATATGTGGATCATTATCCAGTCCGGTCTGGACATCCCCCGAAATGCGGAAGGACTTCCACAAAGCTACTTGAAGTGGGACAACACTCTAAAGCGCAAGATAGAAGCCGACGCAAAAGCAACACAAACCCTACAATGCGGGCTGACAAAGGAAGTGCTGAACCGAGTGGGCCCCTTCAACAGTGCAAAAGAGCTATGGACAAAACTGATCGAGCTGCACGAAGGGACTTCGAACACCAGGATCAGCAAAAGGGATTTGCTACTGAATAAACTCTACACTATCAAGATGGCCGACAACGAAACAGCAGCTCAGCTCCACGCACGAATCCAAGAGGTAATGAACGGTCGTCACACAATAGGTCACAAGGTTGAAAACCGTGACCTAATAAGGTATACTCTAAACGCCATTCCTAGAAACACCTTGTGGGCATCTATGGTAGATACATACAAGGTCTCTAGAGATCTTTCTAAAATAAAATTAGATGAGTTGTTTTCCGAACTAGAACTGCACGAACAAACTAACACCAAAATGGTCGAGAGAGGTGTTGCATTTCTTGCAGGCAAACTCAAAAGACAACGAAGAAGAAGCCCGAACCTGAACCCGAGTCTAACTCTGACTCAGATTCAGAAGATGAAGAAGGAGAACAAACTAAGCTGGTCCGGCTCGCTCGAAACTACTACAAGGAGCTGAAGAACCGAACCAACAAAAGGAAAACCGGCCGAAGAAAGGACGAACCAACTGATCCCGCGAACATGCCTAATGTGACCTGCTACGAGTGCAAGAAAAAGGGCCACTACAAAACAGAGTGTCCAAATCTGAAAGAGTCCAAGAAGACGAGAAGAAAGAAGGCGCTACAAGCAACCTGGGACGAGTCTTCCTCAGAAGAAGAAGAAGAGGCACCTCAGTCCAATCTCCTAGCTCTGACCGCCTTAGAAAAAGTCGAGTCAGAATCAGAACAAGAGGACGGCGAGCTGACCTTCACAGAAGACGGAGAAATAAAGGTAACTGGTTTTAATAAATTGTAATTAAGGGAGTTGATTTCTTTTCTTTCTCGAGACTTGGCTAAAGCCAAACTTCGAGTCGAATCCCTCCGACAGGAAGTAAAACTCCTGAAAGAGGGAGCTGACTCTAAACCCTTAACCGAGAAGGTTCAGGAAGGAACTTGTACTCAAGTTGAAAAACTTGAAAAGGAGAACTCCTCCCTAAAAACTCAGGTTAAAGAATTTAGAACAGCTTTAGAACGATTTACATCTGGTTCCAAGGGTCTTGACATGATCCTTGGAAAACAGAAATCAGTTCTAAATCGATCCGGACTTGGCTACCGAACCAAATCCTGACAAAGATCATATTTGTCTGTACTGAATCAGTCCAGAGGAAAAATTCAGGCATGGGTACCTAAACTGTGCCTGAACAAACCAACTGGATCAAATCAGTATTGGATCCCCAAGGACAAGATTCACATCTTGCCTAACCATCACCGTGGCTTTAGTCCAGGGGGAGCCAAACTGAAAACTATTTTCATTATTAGATAAACTTGTTATTATTGATTTAAATTGCTTGATTGTTTGCCTGTTTATTTAATTTCTGCAAATTACCATGCTTAGACTTAGGCTAGTTTAAGGACCAAACAAACTTAACTGAAACTTGAAAACATAGTATTGGGTGGAGGTGAGATGATAGTACGTTGGGGAAACCAATTCTAATAAGATCAAGTTTACTTGGTCTCTTTAGACTGGTGAAACCAGCCGAAGCTACCGATCCAAAATCCAAACTAGTTAGACCAGAAATTTTTCAAAGAATAATTTGAAAATGAAATTTCGTTAAAAGGCTTTGTCAAGGAAAGGGTGGATGATCCCATAAGGCTTCGGCCAAAGAAGGCCTAGTGCCTCGCCAAGACCTGGAAGCCAATTTTTGAAATTCAAATTCAAATTAATTTTTGTCAAATTCGAATCTAACACAAAAATTCAGTTATTTATAGATTTGAACATCTTTTCAAAATTTCAAAATTACTTAAGTTTTCAAAATTTAAATTGTTTTCAAAATTTTTCAAAAATAAACTATCAAAATCTGTCTCACAAAACCTATAAGATTAACGTGATTGAGAACCCTAGATTTGGGTGAGATAGTAAAATTAAGACTAAATTATGATTCCTTTAATACCTGTGTTGCAGTAAAATTTTATATTTCAAAATACGGTCAACACAGTCAAACCATGGTCAACATAAGTCAAACCATGGTCAAAACAGTCAAACCACGGTCAACACAGTCAAACCACGGTCAACATAAGTCAAACCACGGTCAACATTGTCAAATCAGGTCAAATCTGGTCAAATATACTCCCTTAGGGTTAAAACCTAGATCTTAGGGCGCCCAAATCCGTTTGGGCGCCCCAAGGCTGGTCAAAAAGTCCCTCTGCCACTGCATGCTGACCAGGGCGCCCTTGTCATGCAGGGCGCCCTCCCACAGACCTCTGCCTCCGTATACCCGAGGGTGGTCAAAAGCTGCCAAAAGGCAGCTGCAGCCTGGTTTAGGGCGCCCTTGTCATGCAGGGCGCCCTCCAACAGACATTCAACGGCAGAAAGCTGCCAAAAGGCAGCTACAGCCTGGTCAAGGCGCCCTCGCCTGTCAGGGCGCCCTCCCGAGTAAGGGCGCCCGAGACAGCCTATAAAAAGGGGCTCCCTTCCCCTTCCTATCTTCACACCCAATACACTTCTCCTCCTACACTTTCTACCTTCCAACCCTCTCAAGCTCTCAAGCTATCAAGCTCTCATCTTCAAGAATGCCTCCCCGAGCAAACCGGTATTTTTTTGTTATGTTAATTTCCTTTCAATTTTTCATTAAATAACAAATTTCTTTAAGTATACATTCCTTCTCTTAGAAGACGGCGACCTAATCAGGCAGAACCCGGTACTCAACCTAGTCCTGATCCTAGGTTTCCCAACTTAGAATTGTGTAATAAGTTCTCTCGTACCACCTATAAACCTATTAAGACAAGCTATTTGAATAGACTATTCTTCACCCAATCCTGTCCCCTAGCTATGAACGTCATAAACCACTACCAATTGGACAATCTTGTATTCTGCACCCACCCAATCAATACTTCCTTATGTGCAGAATTTTACAATAATATCATTAGACAGGATAATCTCGTATTCTCAACCATGGTTGAAGGAATTCCCCTAACTATCACACCAACTTTACTCAACCGATTTCTAGGACTACGACCCTCGCAGTCCACCTTCTGTTGTTACCCTTATAGGGAGCCTCCCTTTGATGCTCCCTACTCTGAGATTACCTTAGATACATTGCACTCATATTTCTTTAGGCAACCCGTAGCCAGACGATTTCAGTCTGTCGAATTAGAAGTGCAGGACTATGCCCTATATAGGGTCATAGTTCGATGCATCCTACCATTATCTACCAGGGATGTCACCACTATGCGTCCATTCCACGCCTTTCTACTGTATGCCATGATTCACCAGCTTGACATCGACATAGGACTTCATATATTTCAGACCATCCTACACGCATCTAGTGTTACCACACAAGGGCAGGTCCGCACACCTTACTGCCACATTATTACATCCATATTACATCACCACGGTAGAAACATCACCGAGGGAGAGATGGCCGCCTTAACTGACTACGATGAAATAGGCTATAGAACTTTGCCCTAGCTGGTATAGAGGTGTCCGGTACCGGGGTCTTGTCCTGGAGACGTCGGAGAGCAGCTCCTCAGATCGATTCGGACGAAGAAGTCGAGTACGACGTCGCGGATATAGCAGCAGAAGCCCGAGCCCATATAGACGCTCCACCGACACTCTACGAGAGAGTGACCCGTATGGAGACACAGATACAGAGTCTCCGAGAGGAGGTCGAGGCTTATCATATAGAGCAGATGGACTCTCGCCGAGCTGATAGAGAGATAGCTGATGCACGATTCTTAGAGATGATGGCACGATTCGATTCATGGCAGCCGGGTCCATCTGATCATCCCGGTCCTTCGTCTTAGATTTACTTCGCATTGTACTCGTAACTATCTGACTGCCCCTACTCAGTAGGGTTGACTTGTGTTTGACTGGTTGACTGTATTTGAACCTTGATTACCTGCTTTATTTTCTGTTGATTGAATTATGAATACTTAGGATTGTGTTCTGTAGAATAGGTTAAAAGTTTTCTTAAAATTGGTTTTAAAATAAAATTTGAAAAATTGCTTTACTCAATTTCAAAATCAGTTTTCATTTGTTTTCTCGACTTAGTGTTATTTTTATTTAAAAACTACCCCTTTTAAAATTAGGGCTTTTTCGAAAATGGACCTAGCCTAGGCCCTAACTGTAGAACTGCATGCACCTATAGACTTAGAAGCCAGCATCTCACAAGCACCTTAGGGTACTTTTTGATTGATAACCTAGAAAGGGTTGAGATGCTTAGGTCTTTGCCTTAATTCAAGATGCTTTAAGTCAGTGCATCTGCAGTAATTGGGGCACTAAATACAACTTATACAGCAATCAAGTTAAGTGTCAAGCTTAGAAAATCTAACTTGAACAGAAACACTTAACTTGACTAACCCTAGCAAAAACTACTGTATATAACAGTTAGTAAGTAGCTAATTGGCTTAGACAGGTCCCAACAGAGAAAAAGATTTAGTGTAAATCTAACTGATTCAGTACAGCAAATTATTATTTATTTTCTGCATTTATCTGTTTTGATATATGGCAAAGGGGGAGAGAAAGAGATAGGAAAAGAGAAAAATTATTTTTTTCTAAATTTTAAATTATTTTTTTTCAAAATTTTTTCGTTATTCAAAAAGGTTCAAAAACATACTTATGCTTTATGAAAAAGCTTAAACTTTTTGAAGAAAGTTCTTAAAAGCTTTTTAGCTTTAAAATTTAAGTACCTTTTTTTTTTCAAGCTTTCAAAATTTTTGGCTAAGTTTCTTTCAAGCTTTCAAAATTTTTTTTTGCTAAGTACTTTAGCTCCAAGCTTTCAAAATTTTGCTAAGTACTCCAACTCCAAAATTCTCTACTCAAGCTTTTCAAAATTTTGCTAAGTACTCTAGCTTCAAAATTTTTTTTAAGCTTTCAAAATTTTGCAAAATACTCTAGCCTTTCAAAAGGATCTAACTTAAGCTTGTCAAAATTTTTTCTCTAAAGCTTAAGTTTGTCAAAAATTGTTAAGTACTAAAGTGTTTCAAAACCTACTAAGTACTTAAGCTTGTTATATCTTACCGAGTACTTAAGCTAACATTTTGAGTACTTTAAAACTTAAGATTTAAAATTTTTTTTTAACAAGTACTCTAATTATGCTTTAAAAACTCTACTATGTATTTTAAACTTAAGTTACTTCTAAGAATCTAAAACTTAAGTTTTCAAAGTACAAGTAAGTTTTTTTTACCCCATGAACTTTTGAAAAATCTAGGGAGAGATTCCCTCCAGGGGGAGGGAACAAAAGATAAAACTTTGTAATGTTTTGCTTAAACTTAACTTTTTGAACTAGGGTTGCCATAAATCAAAAAGGGGGAGATTGTTGGTGCAGAAATGCACCTAAGTCAAACCTGTGTTTTGATAATGGCAACATAGGTCAAAAGTTAAGTCTTTCTTATTTTCTAACAAGTTAATCAAGTGTGCAGGAAAAGCCCTAGCGAAGGACTGCTAGGCACTAGCAAAGGAATGCCAGGAAAGAAAGCCCTAGCGAAGGATTGCTAGGCAACTGGCGAAGGACTGCCAGCATCAAGCCCTAGCGAAGGACTGCTAGGCACTGGCGAAGGACTGCCAGCAACAAAGCCCTAGCGAAGGACTGCTAGGCAACTGGCGAAGGACTGCCAGTTTACAAGACTTGACAAAGGACCGTCAGGAAAAAGTCCAACCAAAGGAATGGTTGGCATCAGGTAAATTCTCCCGAGAGGAGTAGGTGAGGACGCGTTCCCCGTCGAGGGAACAGTAGGCGTCGGTTCGACCTAGGGCTCCATTTTGGAGACCAAAGTCAGAACCAAGACAACTAAGGCTGTATAAAATAATAATTAATTGTTTTATTGTGTTTTGGACTAACCCTGAATGCAGGACCGAAGGAATGTGTGTCTGCAACTCAGAGAGCCTCAAAGGAGTGAGGCAGCAGCTGAGTAAGGCGCCCTGAGTGTTCAGGGCGCCCTCAAGGTGAACCAAAACCAAGCGAAGCAAAAAGGGCTTCAGCTGCTTACTGGGCAAGGCGCCCTCAGCAGCGAAGGTGCCCTCGTCAGCGAAGGCGCCCTCAGCAGCGAAGGCGCCTCCAAGCCCAAGTCTGCGAAGCTGTAGTTTTATCCACAGCCGAGATTTCTGCGCGAAAAAGTCAGCCAAGGCGCCCTCTACGACCAAGGCGCCCTCGTGGTCAAACTTCATCCCTGTTCGAGCGGGATAGAAGTTGACCAAGCGATCTGCGGATCGCTTGACACGTGGCAGGGCGCCCCCGACGTCCAGGGCGCCCCTGGGTGCTATAAATAGCACCCAACGCCCAAGCCTTCACAATTAACTTGATTCCAATGCTTCCACGCTCTTCTACGCTCGCGCCTTGCTCCAGAAACGCCTCACTTCGAGCCGACGACGTCTCGCTGCCCCGAAAAGAATCGATACACTCCGGACGTCGGTAACGAAGAGTTTAATATTTTATTATAATTTTATTGCTCTCTCTTTGTAATTGAAATCATTGTAACCTATTTGCGCGAATATAGAATTGCCCAAAGTAAACGGTCAACGACCGTGGGCCTTGGAGTAGGAGTCGACACAGGCTCCGAACCAAGTAAAAACCACTGTGTCTTTGTGCTGTGTCTCGTATTTTTATTTCCGCTGTGCACTTACTCTTAGTTTTCCGAAAAAGAGTGATTTCCGATATTCACCCCCCCTCTATCTGTTTTTCACGATCCAACAGTATCGTATGCTCTGAGCGTCACAAGTAGATACCAATCGGATCCAGGAATGGATCATTGGGCGGCTATCAAGACAATCCTTAAGTACTTAAGAAGGACTAAGGATGTGTTCCTAATATATGGAGAAGGAGATATGGTAATACGTGGGTATACAGATGCCAGTTTCCAGACAGATAAGGATGACTCCAAATCTCAGTCCGGATATGTATTTACTTTGAATGGATGCGCAATAAGTTGGAAGTGTTCCAAACAAGACACCGTAGCGGATTCTACCACGGAAGCGGAATATATCGCAGCTTCGGAAGCAGCAAAGGAAGCAGTTTGGATCAAGAAGTTTGTCTCCGAACTTAGTGTGGTTCCAACCATTGATGAAGCAGTGCCGGTTTACTGCGACAACAATGGAGCTATTGCACAAGCAAAGGAACCAAGGTCTCATCAGCGATCTAAACACGTGCTTCGCCGCTATAATCTGATCAGAGAGATTATAAGTAGGAATGATATACAAATTAAGAAAATTCCCACTGAAAGAAATTTAGCGGATCCTTTAACTAAGGCCTTGCCTCAAAACAAGTTTGAGGGTCATGTTAGAGCCTGTGGTATTGGATATCGTAGCGATTGGCATTAGGCCAAGTGAGAGTTTGTTAGTGATATGAGAGAAGTATCCTAAGGCAATCGCCTTATGATTGTAAACATTTATTTTAATAAATGATAATTCACTATTTGAGTATACATGTTTGTGTATTTGATTGGGATCTTAAACTCATCTACTGAATGTCCGCAATACAATTCACAGCATAAGAGAATTTGTGATGGGATCACAACTAGTGATTATCTCTAAATGTGCAATTGTGAAGTATTGAAAATATCCCTAGTCGATGAATTGATAAAAACGGACACTATCAATTCTGTTGAGACTAGCATGAGTTATTCTCTAATCAGCTGATTCTCACTGGCTGGTGACATTGGGATATCTGGAGATAAACATGGATGCTAGTTAAGGGAACTAGTTCATTGGAGTGACTAGTCGTAAAACTTCATATGGTAATCTACATATAGATATGTCAATGAAGTTCTTACTGCAGCTTAAGTGCGATGTTCCTTTGACTTGCGGTGTTCAAGTCATCTTGGTCATGGAGACTTATACTTTAACATCTTAAGCAAGCATCTCCAAGGAGGTGTGGACCCAGGATGATTGGGTATAAGCCGAAGTGCCCGAAGATGTTTGAACAGCCTATAAAGGCTTCACCACTCCTTGCGAGGAGATGTATACCCAGGCCTATCGTTGGATTGTTACTCAAAGCCTCTGGCCAGAGCATATCATGTTTAGAGTATGAGTCTCTTAAATACATGAGAGTAATTAGAAATCCAAAGGACGAGAAAGACACTACTTAGGCTAGGTGTGACATAGTCAGCCTAGTGGGGACTGACATACATAGACCATGTCCTGAACCAAGTGGGTATAAGATGGTGAAGGGAATGGGGCACGATTCATTAGAGCTGCTGAAGGGTTTCAGAATTACTTCTGAGGTCAACCGATGATTTTTCGATTAATTGGGGGTCATGATGTACTACTAGGTGCCACTCATGATCGTTCTATAATTGGTTGATTATAGATGACCAACATAAATCGAAAGCCTATTTAGTCACACGCACTACGAGTAATCCGAGAGATTTAAAACGAGTTGAAAATTAGATTTTCCAATCAAGAGAAATAAGTCGAATCTGAATTAATCAGAGGCACAACGGAAGCTTAAAATGGCTAAGTCTTTTGAAGGCTTATTGGGTGAACTAAATGAGTTTAATTCGCAAGGGCTTTAGCTTGGTGTGGCCGGCCAAAGAGGGTGCCCACCGTCTTTGGTTTGGCCGACCACCACAAGGGGAGAAAACCAATTAATTTGGTTTAAATTATAAAATAAATCAAGCGCGATTTGTTTTATAAAATTTATGGATAAATAAATTTGTTTTCATGGAAATTAAAATAAACTTTAAATGGTTTATTTTTATTTTATAAAATCAATTATGAATTGATTTTTCCATGATAAGAAAAATTTATATAATAAATTTATTCTTTTTATGGAAATTAAAATGAACCATGGATTGGTTTATTTTATTTTATAAAATCAATTATGAATTGATTTTTCCATGATAAAGAAAAATTTATATAATAAATTTATTCTTTTTATGGAGATTAAAATAAACTTTAAATGGTTTATTTTTATTTTATAAAATCAATTATGAATTGATTTTTCCATGATGAGAAAATTTATATAATAAATTTTATGAAAATTTATTCCATAATTAAAAAGGGAGATTTATTTGTTTTATTATAAAATTAGTTATAATGAAACTTGGTATAACGGAATAATTAATAAGAAAATTTATAAGATAAATTTCTTATAAAAATTTATTCCGTTAATTCCGTTAAAGGGGAGACATGGCAAGGGAGAGGATACTATATAAAGGAACCAAGGCTAGGCTTGAATTCCTCAATTGAGTTATCAAGAGATCTAGTAGTTCTCTCCCTCTCTCTCTTATTCTCTCCCCCTCTCTTCCCTTAGGGCCGGCGCCCATCTTCTTCCCTTAGGGCCGGCGCCCACTTCCTCCCCTAGGGCCGGCGCACATCCCAAGGGTGGCTGAGAGCTTCTTCCTCCAAGAAGGTGCCGAAGAAGAAGAAGCGGATCGCGACTCCTTCCTTCCCTTCCCGGAATTTAGATTCCGTTTCTTGGTGGTAGGTTTCCTTTCTTCTCTCTTGATCTTCTAGTTGTGCCTTTAGAGAATCTAGTAGTTCTCGTCGGCACAAAACTCGTGACTTTGAGAAGTCATCCCGAAGAGAACTCGGCGTGGACGCGAATAGAGGCGGAGCTTCCAATGGACGCTACGGTTGGATCTCGTCCCTTACTTCGAGTTACGCGAGGTACTAAGTAAATTAGTTTACTTTTCCGCAAAGTTTTAATTTATGATCATGTCCACACATCATAAGGTTGCATGCTAGATACGTGGTTAAAATAATTTGAGAAATTATTTTATGCTAATTCTTCCGTTGCACGTAAAAATTTAAAATTTTACGAACCCGTATCCTTGTCAACATGCACCCGGTCCCAACAGTTGAAACGTAGAATATGCCTCGAGTCGGGGGTTTACCGGGACATGCCTCGCTGACTCTGTCAGGTATTCGATTCAGGTAATGTGATGGGAGCGTGGGCCACCACACGCCCGGCTGGAGCGCACGACCTAGATTTAGGTCGGGAAATGGGTCGAGGTGACTAGATCAGGAGAGGCTGGGGGTCGGCCGGATCGATGCTGCTTGTTGCTGGTCGAATAATGTCCCGGGGTCTTCTGAGCTTGAGGACCCCCCCCCCCCCCCAGGTGACGTCTCTTCCGAACCCTCTGATGGGTCTTCGTGGTGCCAGGCTGGTTGGCAGAACGGGCCGGCTTACCCGTAGGCAAAGCCGGGATCATAAGTGTCCCCCTCGAGTCTAGTCGAAGGAGGCGCTGAGTCCGACTGACTGGACTATCATCTGTTGAAGCAAGTCTGGTGCTCCCGGATGGTCTGGTCCCTTCTTGAGGCCCCCAGCGGACCTTTCGGCACGCAGGTATTCTGGTTGGCCAGACGTGCCACATCATCTGTCTTTTCGCCTTCTGCTGCCCAGGATATCCGAGCAGATTGTAATCTCATGCATTAATGCTCACGGTTGGTGAGTATCCACGTGTCTTTTCCCCATTGCTTCTCCGGGCGATGAGGCGTGTGTTGTCTACCCGGCGAATGATGGAGTCATGCGTAAGATGCCTTGTTTCTCGAGCCCCTCGGGGCCTGATCGAATGGCTATCTTCAACCGCCGCTTCTTCTGTGGCTTGCCATTGGGCGGTCCGTATAGCCCCGGAAGCCGTATAAGTATGTTTTACTTTTACCGCTGCCCCTTCACTTCTCACACCGACGTGCTACACTTCTGTATCTGGCTAGGGCTGCGGCGGAATCTCCGGTCCTGTCTTTCTTCTCCGATGATCTCTTTGCTGACTAAGTTTCCTTCCTTCTTTTGCCTCACATGACTTCTTCATCTCGCGACCCAGATCCTTGGTATGTCACCACAAGGTCAGTCCTTGAACCCTGCGACCTCGATAGGATGAGGGCAGAGTACCACATCCCGTCCGATCATCATATCTTGCTGCCTGCTTCTTCCGATCATCCTGCGAAACCTCCGGCGCACTACATTACCCTGTCTCGAGATCACCTGCAGGTCGGTCTACGTTTTCCAATCCATCCCTTCATCACCTTAGTTTGTCGTTACCTTCGCCTTAATTTGTCCTAGTTGACCCCTAATTCCATCCCCCTCCTCTGTAGGTCGGCTATTATCTTCCAACTATATCGGATTCCCCTTCGAGTCGATATCTTCTACTATTTCTTTTGTCTGAAAAAGGCAGGAGTTGGGCGAGTTCTACTTCCAAGATCTTCATGGTACTTCCTTCCTGTCCTCGCTTCCATCTTCCAGCAAGGGTTAGAAGGAAAGGTATTTTTACATTCGTCCTGTTGCGCCCCCGACCTGGCTGGTCGACTTTCTGCGAAACATCTCTCGACTGCCTCCTTGCCATACAGATCCCCGAAAATTCCCTCTATTTGAGATGTCCCTCTCAGTACTCGGAGGTCGACACTTCCCCATCGTGCCATTATTGTGTGAGAACATTCTGTCTGCGTTCGGACTTAGCCCTGCGCCGTTTCGTTGGCTTGCTTCTCTCGGTAAGCATTCTTTTCTTCCTTCTCGTCCCTTTATTGCTATTTGACCATGGTTTGCCTAGTAGCCGAGATGATGTATCCGGCCGCCCCTGAGGAGGGTTATGGACTGGAGTCCCTGGAGATGGAGACACGTATCTTGGGGTTGATGAAAGAGCAAGAGGTGTGTGCAACCGAACAGCGAGCTAAACAAGAACTGCGTGTGGAGCAGCTGGCAGAGCGGGAGGCGACCCCTACTGGCTCTAAGTCACCCACCTCTCATCGTGCTGCCTCCGTGCCTGAGGATGAGGATGTCTCCCAATCCAGCCTAGAGGACACTCGAACTCTGAGTCGTCTACTAAGGCGCCCCCGTGCTGATGGGTCCATGCCCGACTCGGCCGATCCTGTGGAAGCTTCTTCCAGTCGGCCCAGCAAAAGGCAAAAGGGCAAGGCGCCGATGATCGACTCCCCTGCGCCGCCGCCTTCTTCTCCTTCACTGCCCCTGGTGGAGTCAGCTGTTGCCCCTTCAGGGGAGGCTTCCCCGACCCGGTCGGGGGAGCCTGCGAACAAAGGCTTGATGCACATGTTGCCTCCTTCACTGTCTGACTTGCTCCTGAGCATGACAGTGCCGAGCGGCACAGCCCCCATACGGTCACAAGATGTCTGGCTGTATGGTACCGTGGCAGACCGGTTTCTGGCCGACCTGCGAGAGGGCAGCTCAGGTCGCTCGAGTGTCTGGGCGGACGAATTCATGGCTACTGCCACGCAGGTATGTGTTCCTGAGCTGTTAGTGCCCTGCACTTTCTTCAGTTGAGACATTACCAGATCTTCTTTTTGCAGTCTTGGGCCCAAGGCTTCAGCATGTGCATATCCATGCTGAGCCACGCCAAGGCCCGATATCATGCTGAGCGGCATGTGGAGGATCTTGAAGCCCGCCTCCAGCACACCCAGCTGGCTTTTGACGACGACTCTCTAAACAGCTTGAGGGCGGAAGTTTTCGGCCTTCAGGACCTACTGAGTCAGGCTCAGGAGGAGCTGGAGACCGCCAAAGCACAGATCGTCTCGGTTGACGCTGAGGCGGTTCAAGCGCAACGCCGAGTTGCCCAAGCCGAGGAAGCGCAACTTCGTGATCGCCGACGCAAGGAGGAGCTGCAAGTGGATCTTCTGAAGACCAAGGCCGAGCTCTGTTGGGAAAGTGAAGTTGTTCAACCCTTGCGGGCGCAACTGGTGGCTAAGGATCAAGAAGTTGGTTTGTTGCAGGACCAACTGTAGGATTTGCGCGGACGCCAAGCGTCCTGGGATGCGGCTCAGGTGGAGTTGGAGGAGTTGCTCAAGCGCCAAGCGTCTTGGGACGCGACTCGGGCCAAGCTGGCGGGGCTTCGTTCCAATAAGGAGGCGGAAGCTGATCGGTTGGAGGCTTATAGGCTTGAGTGTATCAATTGTTGGGACCGGGTGCATGTTGACAAGGATACGGGTTCGTAAATTTTAAAATATTTACGTGCAGCGGAAGAATTAGCATAAATAATTTCTCAAATTATTTTTAACCACGTATCTAGCATGCGACCTTATGATGTGTGGACATGATCATAAATTAAAATTTTGCGAAAAAGTAAACTAATTTACTTAGTACCTCGCGTAACTTGAAGTAAGGGACGAGATCCAACCGTAGCGTCCCTTGGAAGCTCCGCCTCTATTCGCGTCCACGCCGAGTTCTCTTCGGGATGACTTCGCAAAGTCACGAGTTTTGTGCCGACGAGAACTACTAGATTCTCCAAAGGCACAACTAGAAAAACAAGAGAGAAAGATGGAAACTAACCACCAAGTAACGGAATCAAAATTCCGGGAAGGAAGGAGTTGCGACCCGTTTCTTCTTCTTCTTCATTGGCACCTTCTTGGTGGATGTAGCTCATGCCAACCCTAGGGTGCGCCGGCCCTAGGAGGGATGTGCGCCGGCCCTAGGATGAGGAAGGGGGGGCGCCGGCCCTAGGAGGGATGTGCGCCGGCCCTAGGATGAGGAAGGGGGGGCGCCGGCCCTAGGAGGGGGAGAGAAGGAGAGGGAGAGAATAAGAGAGGGAGAGAGCTACTAGATCTCTTGATAACTCAATTGGGAATTGAAGGCTTGCCTTTGGTTCCTTTATATAGTAGCCTCTCCCTTGCCAAGTCTCCCTCTTAACGGAATTTTCATAAGAAATTTATCCTATAAATTTTCTTATGAATTATTCTGTTTAAGCCAAGTTTTATTATAACTAACTTTATAATAAAACAAATACATCTCTCCTTTTATTATGGAATAAATTTTTACAAGAAATTTATAAATTTTTCTTATTATGGAAAAATCAATTCATAATTGATTTTATAAAATTAAAATAAACCATTCCATGGATCATTTTAATTTCCATAAAAAAGAATAAATTTCTATAAACTTCTTTATATAAATTTCTTTATACAAATTTATTTATCCAAAATTTATAAAACAAATCGCGTTAGATTTATTTTATTAATTAAACCAAATTAATTGGTTTCTCTCCTTTGTTGTGGCTGGCCAAACCAAAGAGGGTTGACACCCTCTTTGGCCGGCCAAACCGAGCCGATCCCATCGCGAATTAAACTCATTTAATTCGCCCAATAAGCCTTCAAATGACTTAGCCATTTTAAGGTTCCGTTGCGCCTCTGATTAACTCAGATTCGACTTATTTCTCTTGATCCAAAAATCTAATTTTCAACTCGTTTTAAATCCCTCGGATTAATCGTAGTGCGTATGACTAAATAGGCTTTCGATTTATGTTGGCCGTCTATAATCAACCAATTATAGAATGATCATGAGTGGCACCTAGTAGTACATCATGACCCCCAATTAATCGAAAGATCAACGGTTGACCTCAGAAGTGATTCTGAAACCCTTCAGCAGCTCTAATGAATCGTGCCCCATTCCCTTCACCATCTTATACCCACTTGGTTTAGGACATGGTCTATATGTGTCAGTCCCCACTAGGCTGACTACGTCACACCTAGCCCAAGTAGTGTCTTTCTCATCCTTTGGATTTCTAATTACTCTCATGTATTTAAGAGACTCATACTCTAAACATGACGTGCTCTGGCTAGAGGCTTTGAGTAACAATCCGACGATAGGCCTTGGGTATACATCTCCTCGCAAGGAGTGGTGAATCCTTTGTAGGCTGTTCAAACATCTTCGCGCACTTCGGCTTATACCCAACCATCCTGGGTCCACACCTCCTTGGAGATGCTTGCTTAAGATGTTAAAGTATAAGTCTCCATGACCAAGATGACTTGAACACCGCAAGTCAAAGGAACATCGCACTTAAGCTGCAGTAAGAACTTCACTGACATGTCTATGTATAGACTACCATGTGAAGTTTTACAGCTAGTCACTCCAATGAACTAGTTCCCTTAATTAGCATCCATGTTTATCTCCGGACATCCCAATATCACCAGCCAGTGAGAATCAGCTGATTAGAGAATAACCCATGCTAGTCTCAACAGAATTGATAGTGTCCGTATTTATCAATTCATCGACTAGGGATATTTTCAATACTTCACAATTGCACATGTAGAGATAATCACTAGTTGTGATTTCATGACAAATTCTCTCATGCTGTGAATTGTATTGCGGACATTCAGTAGATGAGTTTAAGATCCCAATCAAATATACAAACATGTATACTCAAATAGTGAATTTTCATTTATTAAAATAAATGTTTACAATCATAAGGCGATTGCCTTAGGACACTTCTCTCATATTACTAACAAACTCCCACTTGGCATAATGCCAATCGCTACGGTATCCAATACCACAGGCACTAACATGACCCTCAAACTTGCTCTGAGGCAAGGCCTTAGTTAAAGGATCCGCTAAATTCCTTTCAGTGGGAATTTTCTCAATTTGTATATCATTCCTACTTATAATCACTCTGATCAGATGATAGCGGCGAAGCACGTGTTTGGATCGCTGATGAGACCTTGGTTCCTTTGCTTGTGCAATAGCTCCATTGTTGTCGCAGTAAACCGGCACTGCTTCATCAATGGTTGGAACCACACCAAGTTCGGAGACAAACTTCTTGATCCAGACTGCTTCCTTTGCTGCTTCCGAAGCTGCGATATATTCCGCTTCCGTGGTAGAATCCGCTACGGTGTCTTGTTTGGAACTCTTCCAACTTATTGCGCCTCCATTCAAAGTAAATACGTATCCAGACTGAGATTTGGAGTCATCCTTATCTGTCTGGAAACTGGCATCTGTATAGCCACATATTACCATATCTCCTTCTCCATATATTAGGAACACATCCTTAGTTCTTCTTAAGTACTTAAGGATCGTCTTGACATCCGCCCAATGATCCATTCCAGGATCCGACTGGTATCTGCTTGTGACGCTCAGAGCATACGATACATCGGGCCTCGTACATAACATAGCATACATGATAGATCCTATCGCGGATGCATAAGGAATCTTCTTCATGCAAATCCTCTCGTCTTCTCTGCGCGGACACATAGATTTTGAAAGGTTGATCCCATTCCTGATGGGAAGGTAACCTTTCTTGGATTTCGACATGCTAAACCTTTTTAGCACTCGGTCTATATATGTAGACTGCGAAAGACCAAGCAACCGTTTTGATCTATCTCTATAGATTCTAATCCCAAGGATATAGGTTGTTTCTCCCAGGTCTTTCATGGAGAAAGTTTTGGACAACCAAATTTTAACTGTCTGTAAGACTGATATATCGTTTCCTATAAGTAATATGTCATCGACATATAATACTAGGAATACGACTGCACTCCCACTAACCTTCTTGTACACACAAGGTTCGTCAGGATTTTGTGAGAAATTAAACTTTTTGATTGTCTCATCAAAACGGATGTTCCAGCTCCTAGATGCTTGCTTCAGTCCACATATGGATCGTCGAAGCTTGCATACTTTGGTTTTATCAACCGATGTGAAACCTTCAGGTTGTATCATGTATACATCCTCAAGCAGGTTTCCATTAAGGAAAGCTGTTTTCACATCCATTTGCCATATCTCATAATCATAATGAGCTGCTATGGCTAGGAGCATCCGAATGGATTTAAGCATAGCTACTGGCGAATAGGTTTCGTCATTATCAATTCCTTGTTTCTGACGATATCCTTTTGCCACTAATCTAGCCTTAAAGGTAACAACATTACCTTCCATGTCGATTTTCTTCTTGAAAACCCAATTGCACCCTATGGGCTTAATCCCTTCAGGTGGGTTAACCAAGTCCCATACTTGATTTTCGTACATGGAATCCATTTCCGACTTCATGGGTTCAAGCCATTTGTCCCTTTCTGAATTTTTCAGAACATCTTCATAACTGATAGGTTCGTCATCGCTTATGAGTAACACGTCGTTCGAT
Source organism: Boesenbergia rotunda (assembly GCA_024364735.1). NCBI lineage: Eukaryota > Viridiplantae > Streptophyta > Magnoliopsida > Zingiberales > Zingiberaceae > Boesenbergia > Boesenbergia rotunda. Next base: position 59,170 of record JAGFNQ010004535.1, read on the forward strand.
TCACTTATGAGAAATCCGTATCTCTCTGGAATATTGCGTGTCCTATCAGACTTACGAAGAGGTGGTGTTGTTTTAGGTTCAACTGATAGCTCATCATTATGAGTTATTGGTTGTGGGTCTAGACTAGGTGTCTCTGTAATGTCTATTGGATTTTCTTGAACTTCATCAAGTTCAAAGCCACTCCCACTGTTTTCTTGTATAAGAAATTCTTTTTCCAGAAATACAGCATGCCTTGAAACAAACACCTTTTGTTCCAAGGGCTGATAGAATTGGTAACCCTTCGTTTCCTTAGGGTATCCAATAAATAGACATTTATCAGACTTAGCATCCAATTTGTCTGACACAGTCCGCTTTACATAAGCAGGACAACCCCATATCTTAAGGTAAGTTAAGTGGGGTTTCTTACTATTCCATGTCTCATATGGAGTAGCAGAGACTACCTTGGTCGAGACTCTGTTTAGCAAGTAAACAACTGTCTTAAGTGCATAGCCCCAAAAGGATTTTGGAAGAGTTGCATGATTCATCATTGACCTAACCATGTCCATCAAGGTTCGGTTGCGCCTCTCAGATACACCATTATGCTGTGGTGTATACGGCGGAGTCCATTGGGATAATATCCCATTGTCCCTAAGATAATCTTGAAACTCTTGACTTAAGTATTCACCACCCCGATCAGATCGAAGTATCTTAATACTTTTGCCAAGTTGTTTCTCTACTTCATTTCTGAACTCTTTGAATTTCTCAAAAGCTTCAGATTTGTGTTTCATCAAGAACACGTACCCGAATCGTGAATGATCATCGATAAAGGTGATGAAGTAGGTATAGCCTTCTTGTTCTGGAGTTGACATTGGTCCACATACATCAGTATGTATTAGACCAAGCAATTCTCCCACTGGATTACCTTTTCCGAAAAAGGGTAATTTGGTCATCTTACCTTTTAAGCATGATCCGCATGTATCAAATGAATCGGGTTCAAATGATTCCAAAATTCCACATCGGTGTAATTTGGTCATGCGTTTCTTACTTACATGGCCAAGACGACAATGCCACGTGTAGGAGTCTATTCGATTATCTTCTCTAGCACGTTTGTTGCTAACTTCGATATTGAAAATGTCACCGGATAAATCTAACGTGTAGATACCATTGCACAAAGTTCCATTCCCATAAAGAACGCCATTTAAAGTTATGTAACAACAATTGTTACTAAAAGTTAAATGATAACCCTTTTCATTCAAACATGAAATAGATACAATGTTTTTTTATTAACGAAGGAACGAAATAACAATTATCCAATTCTAAGACACGTCCAGTAGGGAACTTTAGCAAATATGTTCCGATGGCAACAGCAGCAATCTTTGCTCCATTTCCAACTCGCAAATTCGCTTCTCCTTTAACGAGTCTTCTTCTATTCCTTAGCCCCTGTATGTCATTACATATATGTGAGCTACACCCAGTATCAAGTACCCAGGTATTTGAGGAAATAGAGTGACATTCAATAACGAAGATACCTGAAGAGGATGGGGCATCGGATGCCTTATTCTTCAAGGACTCAAGATAAACCTTGCAGTTTCTTCGCTAGTGACCTTCCTTGCCACAGTGATGGCAAGTGCCTTTTGGTGTCTTTTCAGTCTTTTTGGCCTTTTTCTTCTTTCCTTTATTCTGTTCTTTGGCCTTCCTCTTAGAACCTTTCTTCGAGGAACCAACTAACAGTACCGTCTTCTGATCCTGCTTCACAGAAGGCTCTACAGTCTTCAGCAGGTTGAGCAACTCGGGAATGGTAGTCTCCAGCTTGTTCATCCGATAGTTCATCACAAATTGTGAATAACTTTTGGGCAAACAATGCATAAATAAGTCAATACTTAGTTCATGATCCATTGCAAAACCGAGTGTGCTCAGTCGCTCAATGTACCCCAACATCTTTAACATAAACTGTGAGGCAGAAGTGCCTTCCTGCATCCTAGAGGTGAAGTGGAGTCTGGAGACTTCGAACCTTTCGGATCTCGCCTGCTCTTCAAACAACTCATGAAGATGGAAGATGATGGTATAAGCATCCATATGCTCATGCTGTTTTTGCAGCTCAGGTACCATAGAGGCTAGCATGATGCAACTCGCAAGTTCAGAATCGGTCACATGTTTCTGATAGGCCACTAACTGGTCTGGAGTTGCATCTGCTGGAGGATGGTTGGGAAGTTGATCTTCAAGGACATAAGCAAGCTTCTCTGCCTTGAGGACTATCCTAAGGTTTCAAAGCCAGTCCATGAAGTTTGGCCCAGTCAGTTTATTGGTGTCCAAAATGGAACGCAAATTCAGAGAAGACATGATCGAGTGATTAACCTAGAAATACAAATTGAGCTT
>JAGFNQ010004536.1:0-171807 GCA_024364735.1 Boesenbergia rotunda
ACATCTTCATAACTGATAGGTTCGTCATCGCTTATGAGTAACACGTCGTTCGATTCACTTATGAGAAATCCGTATCTCTCTGGAATATTGCGTGTCCTATCAGATTACGAAGAGGTGGTGTAGTTTTAGGTTCAACTGATAGCTCATCATTATGAGTTATTGGTTGTGGGTCTAGACTAGGTGTCTCTGTAATGTCTATTGGAGTTTTCTTGAACTTCATCAAGTTCAATGCCACTCCCACTGTTTTCTTGTAAAAGAAATTTTTTTTCCAGAAATACAGCATGCCTTGAAACAAACACCTTTTGTTCCAAGGGATGATAGAATTGGTAACCCTTTGTTTCCTTAGGGTATCCAATAAATAGACATTTATCAGACTTAGCATCCAATTTGTCTGATACAGTCCGCTTCACATAAGCAGGACAACCCCATATCTTAAGGTGAGTTAAGTGAGGTTTCTTACTATTCCACGTCTCATATGGAGTAGTGAGACTACCTTGGTCGGGACTCTGTTTAGCAAGTAAACAGCTGTCTTGAGCGCATAGCCCCAAAAAGATTTGGAAGAGTTGCATGATTCATCATGATCTAACCATGTCCATCAAGGTTTGGTTACGCCTCTCAGATACACCATTATGTGTGGTGTATACGGCGGAGTCCATTGGGACAATATCCCATTGTCCCTAAGATAATCTTGAAACTCTTGACTTAAGTATTCACCACCCCCGATCGGATCGAAGTATCTTAATACTTTTGCCAAGCTGTTCTCTACTTCATTTCTGAACTCTTTGAATTTCTCAAAAGCTTCAGATTTGTGTTTCATTAAGAACACATACCAAATCGTGAGTGATCATCGATAAAGGTAATAAGTAGCTATAGCCTCCTTGTGCAAGAGTTGACATTGGTCCACATACATCAGTATGTATTAGACCAAGCAATTCTCCCACTGGATTACCTTTTCCGGAAAAGGTAATTTGGCCATCTTGCCTTTTAAGCATGATTCGCATGTATCAAATGAACCGGGTTCAAATGATTCCAGAATTCCACATCGGTGTAATTTGGTCATGCGTTTCTTACTTATATGGCCAAGACGACAATGCCACGTATAGGAGTCTATTTGATTATCTATTCGAGCACGTTTGTTGCTAACTTCGATATTGAAAATGTCACCGGATAAATCTAACGTGTAGATACCATTGCACAAAGTTCCGGTCCCATAAAGAACACCATTTAAAGTTATGTAACAACAATTGTTACTAAAAGTTAAATGATAACCTTTTCATTCAAGCATGAAATAGATACAATGTTCTTTATTAACGAAGGAACAAAATAACAATTATCCAACTCTAAGACAAGTCCAGTAGGGAGCTTTAGCAAATATGTTCCGATGGCAACAGCAGCAATCTTTGCTCCATTTCCAACTCGCAAATTCGCTTCTCCCTTGACGAGTCTTCTTCTATTCCTTAGCCCCTGTATGTCATTACATATATGTGAGCTACACCCAGTATCAAGTACCCAGGTGGTTGAGGAAATAGAGTGACATTCAATAACGAAGATACCTGAAGAGGATGGGGCATCGGATGCCTTCTTCTTCAAGGACTCAAGATAAACCTTGCAGTTTCTTCGCCAGTGACCCTCCTTGCCACAGTGATGGCAAGTGCCTTTTGGGGTCTTTTCAGTCTTTTTGGCCTTTTTCTTCTTTCCCTTATTCTGTTCTTTGGCCTTCCTCTTAGAGCCTTTCTTTGAGGAACCAACTAACAGTACCGTCTTCTGATCCTGCTTCACAGAAGGCTCTATAGTCTTCAGCAGGTTGAGCAACTCAGGAATGGTAGTCTCCAGCTTGTTCATCCGATAGTTCATCACAAATTGTGAATAACTTTTGGGCAAACAATGCAGAATTAAGTCAATACTTAGTTCATGATCCATTGCAAAACCGAGTGTGCCCAGTCGCTCAATGTACCCCAACATCTTCAACACAAACTGTGAGACAGAAGTGTCTTCCTGCATCTTAGAGGTGAAGAGGAGTCTGGAGACCTCGAACCTTTCGATCTCGCCTGCTCGTCAAATAACTCATGAAGATGGAAGATGATGGTATAAGCATCCATATGCTCATGCTGCTTTTGCAGCTCAGGTACCATAGCGGCTAGCATGATGCAACTCGCAAGTTCAGAATCGGTCACATGTTTCTGATAGGCCACTAACTGGTCTGGAGTTGCATCTTCTGGAGGACGGTTGGGAAGTTGATCTTCAAGGACATAAGCAAGCTTTTCTGCCTTGAGGACTATCCTCAGGTTTCGAAGCCAGTCCATGAAGTTTGGCCCAGTCAGCTTATTGGTGTCCAAAATGGAACGCAAATTCAGAGAAGACATGATCAAGTGATTATCCTAGAAATACAAATTGAGCTTATGTGAGAAGAATGCATCAATATACATTAATTAAATCCTATTTATTTTTCGAATTGAATAACCCTTTTTATCAATTCGGGAGATCGTAGGAACATCTCCAAATAGGTTGATATCCAACCATAGATAAGAACAACCATGGCTGTGGCCATCAAGTTATTCTTAACTATGAAGGTAGGTAATTATACCGATTACATATCACATATATGTAACTATCACTTTATGCTATCAACTAATTGAATATTTGCATAAATCATTGGGTTGTTAACTCATTAACAAGTATGCAACAATATACATAGCACCCAACTGCACCTCTCTTTACATCGACCTTGGCTGTGGCACAACAAATCGATGCTCCAAGCTTAAGGCTGACCCATTAATCAAGAAATAGTTTTAATATGGTTGGAGCTCATTCAACCGTTTAGTCAGGCTTGGATGTGTCCAACAACCAAAACTAAGGATTGACCTCTGACTCCAACTATATTAATCATAAACTAATTCCATAGTTTGAACATGTTGAGGTTCAAGCCGGGCATGGATGTGTCCATCAACCCAAACGAGAAACAAAACTCTGGTTCTAACCATATTAAGGGAAGGTGTTGGCCTTAATATTTTGTAAGGGGTTTTGGGTCTCATCCTTTTCTTTCTAAGCACATTCATGACATATAATTATATCATGTACTAACGATTTCCTTAATAAAATATGTATGTGACTTAATTTATCAAGTCTCATTAATTAATTAGGAACCGGATTTCCTAATTCTAATTTCATACTTTATTCAAGGAATTATTTTGGGAAACAATTTCATAAATTGTCATAATCAATTTCGGAAATAATATGTTTAAGACTTTGATTTCTCTAAATCAAATCTTATTAAATTAAGAGACAGATTCCCTTAATTCAACCACATATTATTTTCATGAAAATATTATTTAAGAAAACTCTATAGGAAATAATTTTCCTAATTAATTTTGGAGACAACAATATGTAAGAGCATCACCTCTTAAATCAAATAAGGAAATTATCGTTTGAGAATCACCTCAAAATTTCCAAGATTTGATTACATATTTTATTTATGGATTAATTAATTATAACAAATTATTTTCTTTGGGTGGCTTCCCGAGGCTCAGATACCCAAAGAAAAGAAATTTGTTGTAAATCTAATTTGGCTCGCTCCCCGAGGCGTAGCCAAATTAAACATGACAATTTTATTCAAAATGGGAAATTAAATTACAACAACTAACTTTAATTTGGGTGGCTCCCCGAGGCACTCCCCAAAGTAAAGAATTTTGTTATTAATTTAAAACCAATTCGAATTTAATTGTCAATTAATGATCCATAAATTTGTCTAGACTTTCTTGAAAGAAAGTGCCCAAAATTGCGAGATTTCCATAATAGGTTTTTAGAATAATTGTAAGTTTCTGGTACAAAGAAAACTTACTTATTTCCAAAATTGGAAAATCTCCGAAATAGGAAATTTCCAAAATTGGAAAGTTTCCAAAAATGGGAAGTTTTCACAATTATCATAAAATTTCAGAAACTAGGATATTTCAAAAGTTTGCGAAATTTCATGAGGATTTCCAAACTTTGAAATTCCTAAATCTAAAATTTATTATAATTGGAAAGTTTCCATAATTAGAAAATTTTCCAAAATTGAGATCATGACAAAGTTTTTCGCAAAATAATTATATGATTATGTCGAACACTAACCGGCTCTGATACCACTGTTGGGACCAGGTGCATGTTGACATGGATGCGGGTTCGTAATTTTGAAATTTAATTACGTGCAGTGGAAGATTTAGCATAAATAATTTCTCAAATTATTTAACCACACATCTAGCATGCAACCTTATGTTGTGTGGACATGATCATATACTTAAAATTTTGCAGAAACGTAAACTAATTTACTTGATACCTCGCGTAACTCGAAGAAAGGGACGAGATCCAACCGTAGCGTCCCTAGGAAGCTCCGCCTCTATTCGCGTCCACGCCGAGTTTTCTTCGGGATGACTTCGCAAAGCCATGAGTTTCGTGCCGACAAGAACTACTAGATTCTCCAAAGGCATGACAAGAATACCAAGAGAGAGATGGGAAGACTAACCACCAAACGAAGAACGGAATCAAAATTCCCGGAGGAAGGAAGGAGTTGCGCCCGCTTCTTCTTCTTCTTCGGCGGCTGCTTGGTGGATGAAGCTCACGGCAACAATGGGTTCCTCCTTTAGGGCCGACGGCACTAGAGGAGGGAGAGGGAGAGAAGGAGAGAGAGAGAGGGCTTATTTCTTGATCTCTTGGATTAATTTCCAAGCCTTGCCTTGGTGCCTTTATATAGTAGCCTCTCAATCGCCAAGTCTCCTTTTTATGGAATAAATTTTCATAAGAAATTTATCATATAAATTTTTCTATGAATTATTCCATCATGCCAAGTTTTAACATAATTTAATTTATTGGTTATCATGTCAAGTACAACCATGTCTCCCTTTTCTTATGGAAAAAAATTTCTTTACATAAATTTCTTTATATAAATTTCTTTATCATGGTAAATCAATCCATTATTGATTTTATAAAATAAAATAAACCAATCTATGGTTCATTTTAATTTCCATGAAAAATAAATCTCTTTATATAAATTTCTTTATATAAATTTCTTTATCTATAATTTTATAAAACAAACCACGGTCGGTTTATTTTATAATTTGAACCATAATTCGGTTTTCCCCTTTTGTTGTGGCCGGCCATACAAAGAGGGTGGGGACCCTCTTTGGCCGGCCAAACCTAAGCTAAAACCATATGAATTAAACTCATTTAATTCGTTCGATAGGTCTTCAAAAGACGTAGCCTTTTTATGCTTCCGATGCGTCTCTGAAAATTCAGATTCGACTTATCTCTCTTGATCGGAAAATCTAATTTTCAACTCATTTTAAATCCCTCGGATTCTTCGTAGTGCGTGTGACTAAATAGACTTTCGATTTATGTTGGCCGTCTATAATTAACCAATTATAGAACGATCATGAGTGGCACCTAATAGTACATCATGATCCCCAATTAATCGAAAGATCAACGGTTGACCTCAGAAATTATTCTGAAACCCTTCAGCAGCTATAATGAATCGTGCCCCATTCCCTTCACCATCTTATACCCACTTGGTTCAGGACATGGTCTATGTGTGTCAGTCCCCACTAGGCTGACTACGTCACACCTAGCCCAAGTAACATTTTCTCGTCCTACGGATTCTAATTACTCTCATGTATCTAAGAGATCCATACTCTAAACATGTCATGCTCTGGCCAGAGGCTTCGAGTAATAATCCGATGACAGGCCTTGGGTATACATCTCCTCGCAAGGAGTGGTGAATCCTTTGTAGGTTGTTCAAACATCTTCGGGCACTTTGGCTTATACCCAATCATCCTGGGTCCACACCTCCTTGGAGATGCTTTCTTAAGATGTCAAAGTATAAGTCTCCATGACCAAGATGACTTGAGCACCGCAAGTCAAAGGAACATCGCACTTAAGCTGCAGTAAAACTTCACTGACATGTCTATATGTAGACTACCATATGAAGTTTTACAGCCAGTCACTCCAATGAACTAGTTCCCTTAACTAGCATTCATGTTTATCTCCGGACATCTCAATGTCACCAGCCAGTGAGAATCAGCTGATTAGAGAATAACCCATGCTAGTCTCAACAGAATTGATAGTGTCCGTATTTATCAATTCATCGACTAGGGACAATTTCAATACTTCACAATTGCACATGTAGAGATAATCACTAGTTGTGAATTCATCACAAATTCTCTCATGCTGTGAATTGTATTGCGGACTTTCAGTAAATGAGTTTAAGATCTCAATCAAATACATAAACATGTATACTCAAATAGTGAATATTCATTTATTAAAATAAATTATTACAATTATAAGGCGATTGCCTTAGGACACTTCTCTCATATTACTATCAGGAACATCGGGGGCGCCCCCCCCCCACGTGTCAGCTGATCCGAGTTCCTCTCGGTCAGCTCTAATCCCTTCAAACTCGGGATCAGGCTTTGACGGGGTGCCCGGGACGCTGGGGGTGCCCGGGACGCTGGGGGCGCCCGGGAGCATGGGGGCGCCCGGGACCACGGGGGCGCCCCGCCCATAAGCTGTCGAAGCACTGCTCTTGCTTCATCTGTTTTGTGTTCACCTTGGGGGTGCCCGGGACACTCCAGGCGCCCTGGTCAGCTGCTGCCTCACTCCTTTGAGGCTCTCTGAGCTGCAGACACTCGTTCCTTCGGTCCTGCATCCAGGGTTATTCCAAAACAACATAAAGCAATTATATGTTAGTTTTATACAGCCTTAGCTGTCTTGGTTCTGACTTTGGGTCTTCAGAATGGAATCCTAGGTCGAACCGACTCCTACTGTTCCCACGACGGGGAACGCGTCTTCACCTACTCCTCTCAGGAGAATTTACCTGATGCCAACCGGCTCCTCCGGTTGGACTTTTGCCCAGCTGTCCTTCGCCAAGTGCCTAGCTGTCCTTCGCCAAGTCTTCAGTACCAAGCTGTCCTTCGCCTGGTGCCTAGCAGTCCTTCGCTAGGGCTTTGTATCCTGGCATTCCTTCGCCAGGTGCCTAGCAGTCCTTCGCTAGGGCTTTGTATCCTGGCATTCCTTCACCAGGTGCCTAGCAGTTCTTCGCTAGGACTTTTCCTGCATACTTGAGTAATAGGTTAGATAAACATTATACCTTAACTTTTGAACCATTTTGCCAAAACATAGGTTCGACTTGGGTGCTTTCTGCACCAACACTTTCTGTTAGTTTTATTTCTATTAAAAGACATTAACAGTTTGGGGTGTTTAAGTTTATTTTGTATCTATCATTCTTATAGATATAAACTGCGTGGATATGCATTTATTTTTCTATTATGATGGCTGAGCTATCTTTTATGTGAGAGATTATGTATAATTTGTCCCAACTTGTCCACCATATAGGGGAGATGTTGCCCGATTTTCGAGCAAGCATGAGCCTCTGGGGGAGTGACACATATAAACAATTGAGGTCATGTTGTGATTGTGGTGGCGGGGCAAAGGGTAGTAGGAAGAACCATCTACTAGAGGAGTGCTTTGTCATCACATCCTTCTTTTGGCCTTGACAATCTGATTTTCTTTTTGAATTATTTTAGTGCAATTTTTACTCGTTGCTCTTTCAATTATTTATTTTAGTGAATTTTAAATAAAAAGTTAAGAAAGGGATAATTTTATGTAGATAGAAGAGTTTCTATGTATTAGAATTGGAAATTATTAATGTGGTACTTCCAAATTTTTATTTCATTTTTCAACTTTCCATTTAACTTATTCGTAATTGATCCCTTCATTCTTGTCCATCAAAAAAATTATTAAAAATTAATTAGATGTCATTTCAGGTCCAAAGAGGGTTTGAAATATTTCATTTCAGACCCTCTTTGGGCCTGAAATATTTTTATTTCACGCCCAAAGAGGGTCTAAAATTTTTTATTTCAGGCCCAATGATTGCTTGAAATTTTTTATTTCAGACCCTCTTTGGGACTGAAATATTTTTATTTTAGGAGCCCTCTTTAGGAGTGAAAATATAAAATGTGGTTCATCATTGGCCAAAGAATATAGGGTATCATTTCTCTTCATTACAATGGATTTCAAAGATTTTGGTTCGTCATAGAAATGAGGTATTTGGTTGACAGATTACTAATCTGTATATGCATCACTTCTAATAAAAATGATTGCTTTGCTTTATTTTATATTTTATATTTTCAGAAAAATAGTGATTTTAGAAAATAATACCCTGTATTCTTTGGCCAATGATGAACCACACTTTAAATTTTCACTCCTAAAGAGGACCCCTAAAATAAAAATATTTCAGTCCAAAGAGGGTCCGAAATGAAAATTTTCAGACCATCTTTAGGTCTGAAATAAAAAATTTCAGACCCTCTTTGAGCCTAAAACATCGCATTAAGAATTTTCAATTCTAATACATAGAAACTCTTCTATCTTAATAAAATTATTAGGCCAATGATGACCATACTTTATATTTTCACTTCTAAAGAGGACCCCTAAAATAAAAATATTTCGATCCCAAAGAGGGAATGAAATGATAAATTTCAAACCCTCTTTGGGTCTAAAATAAAAAATTCAGGCCCTCTTTGGACCTAAAATGAAATCGAATTAATATTTAATAATTTTTTCGATGAACAAGAATGCAGGGATCAATTACGAATAAGTTAAGGCTGCATTTGATAAGGGGTAATGTAATCGAGTCTGTAATGTAATCAAGTTTGTAATGTAATGTAATTAATATTACATTACTATATTTGGTAACGAGTTGTATGTAATCTTTGATAACCATTATGGCTGCGTTTGGTGAGGGGTAATCCATCCTGAAATGTAATCAAAGATTGGCGGCTGACGACCGACAACGACGACCGACGACCACGGTTGGCGACCGACAACCGCAGCCGGTCGGCCGACGACCGACTATCGCCACCGGCCGGCCGACGACCGCCAGTCGGCCAACCGGCGAGGCCATGGCTGCGGAGGATTCTACCGATAGGTTTTGGGAATAGAGGGTAAGGAATGTAATCGGATTACATGGTTTTAATTTTGTAATTGAGATTACAAATCTTGAACCATTTTTGTAATCAAAATCCCATTATATTACATTTTTAAAATTATTCTAAACAATGGAATCCAACTTGTAATGTAATCTTGATTACATTACAGGATGGATTACCCCTCACCAAACACAGCCTAAATGGAAAGTTAAAAAATGAAATGAAAATTTGAAAGCATCGCATTGAGAATTTTCAATTCTAATACATAAAAATTCTTCTGTTTCAAATTCCTTGATGCATCACATTTGTAAGCCAACATACATTTGATCTGACCTTAAGATGTTCAGACACAACATACAATTCATCCATTGGATCCTTCTCCTCCTCCTCACCTTGAACCCATCAGTGCAATTTGGTTAATTGGCCGAAAATTTAAGAAGGATATCAAAATGACCCACACATACATGTTGGGATCCTCGATGGTAACGGTTGTCTCCTGAGCAAAGGATATTTCTTATTTATCTCATCTATTATATTTTTTTCACATAGAAACTTTTCTATTTCCAATTCTTTGATGCATCACATTTGTATTTTCTCAATTCAATTTCTAACAAAATCGAATGGTAACTTGAACTGGTAATTTTGTTGAACAGCCAAGATAACATCTATAGCCAAGATAATAAATTTCAGACCCTCCTTGGGCCTGAAATAAATTTATTTCAAACCCTCTTTGGGCCTGAAATAAAATCCAATTGATTTTTAGTATACTTTTCGATGATATCTAATCTATATTAATTTACACATATAAATTTTATTTTGATTTCTATTTTATATATTTATAATATATACAATTTTACGAACTCTATTTCTTTTTTATATATTTTATATGTTTTTTCTTATTTTATTTTGTTGATATTTTTTGATATTTTATGTTTTCTATCTATATCCTTATTTCAAGCCAAAAAGTGCTTGAAATTAATTTCGAACTAAAAATGCCTTAATGATTATTTATAAGATAATTTTTTAATTATTTCTTAATTTTTTCACAATCACAGTAAAATATAAAATATAGTAAAAGCTTCGGGGCTTGGTCGAGTTACAAGGCAGGAAGAGATATATAGGCTAAGAGAAGATAAGAATATATCCATCCGAACCATAGTTTATTATTTTAAAATCAAATTATAAAAAGGTGGTTCGGATATCTCGAAAAATGAACTATGGAAAGGAATTATTGACAGAATGGATATAAGAGTAATGAGTTGATTTTATATGTGTCCTTTGTTAAAGAATAAACTATAGGATATTTTTTTTAGATAAATATAAATTTTTATATATACTTTTTGGTAAAATACCATATTAAAAGACGACCAGGTCAGCCTTGTTTGGCAAGGCCCCTCTGACATTCAAGTCGGATCTAAGAGAAAATGAAACGTCAGAAGAAAAGTTAAGAATAAAGAAATTGATTATCCTGATGTTACAACTAATTACATTTAAGTAAAAAGTAAATTTACTGGAGTCCGCGATGGAAATTAAATTTTCTCTTAATTATATAAATTCTACGAAGGAAATAAAAATTCAAAAGAAAAAAATATATAAATATGAATTTATTATTTCTATAAATCATGACATAATAAGAATAAAAACATAAATAAAGGACCGATTGAAGAGTCATATTCTTTTTCTTTAGCGTCGCTAGCTTAATCCTTTAGAAGAAGATGCAGCGAAAAGAAAAATGAAAATCTTTCAAGGGATTTTGGGTTGAGGACGTTGAAAAATTCTAGGTCAATGGGGAGCCTAAAGCTCTGTCAAGATGCTACGCTAAACCTTTGGGATCTCCTTTTTATATAGGAATTTAATCTGTTATCAGTACATAGATAATAACAGATGAGGCTAAAAGATTTTATATATTAAACTCGTATATAATAATCTGAAATCTAATAAACATAAATTAGATTATTTTAAAAGGATCATTGTATTTATATATTCAACTTCAAATAAATTTTGGATAATAATAACTAACAGACCGTACATCTTCCTTAATTTTTTACTAAAAGAGACTATTTGATGGTAGACGTCTCAAAGGTGGACCAAATTCAGATGCGACTATGACGGACCAAACTCAGATGCGACTCCGACGAACAAGGTCGACTAGACCCGAGTCAAGTCTGATCTAACTCGGGCTAGATCTAACCTGACTTGAACTCTATTTGGCTTGACTCATACTCGATGTGATTTAATTTCTAACTCAACTTGACTGTTGATTTGACCTGCCATGTGATCCCAAATATCCCATATTAGGAAAAATTATTATCGTATGAATTGATAGTCATGAATTTGAGTTGAAAAAAATATATCTTACAATGTAAAATAAAATTACTTTCAGTAGATCTATGCGGTGCGACCCTTCTCTGGAACACACGATCATGGAAATTTCCTTCATGCCTTTTTATTTTAAAAAATTAAGCTTTATTGTATATAAAATATATTGTATATTCCTTATCTATCAGCTCATGCCTACGAAGTTTGTAGTAATGGGTGAACCACGTACAATGTAATATGCGGGACTACAATCAAAAATTCAAAATACATCTGAAACTCAAAACAATATATTTATTATAATTTGTAACAATTATTATAATTTTTTGAATTCATATTTACTTTAAACGAAATTTTGATGAGACAATTGAAATTAATTCTCAATTTTTCCTGTCTAGTATGTTTTTTTTATCTCAAAAGCAATGATTTCAACTGAATTATGAAAAAAATGGTAATGAACCTGAAAAAATGGATTTGAACATCCATAATTTCATCAATCTATTTCAGTAAACAAGACGAGCAACAAGTTGCTAGCATATCATTTCTCACTTAAATATCACATGCCAAATACTGTACAAGGAATGCTATCTCCTCTCGATACCATTTCTTATTTAAATACGCACTCATTCATTTATTGCCACAAACACTATCTTATACTTCTCGAGCTTCCAAGTATTTCTCCACAGTGTCTAGGCCACATAGCTCTTTTACCAGTGGCATGGTTGCAGGAGGATCAAACTGGAATGATGAAACAGAGGTATCGTTAGGTTCAGTTGAAGAGAAATCAGCCAGGGCAGCTCGCATTGCTTTTCGTATGGCGGAATGAACTGAAGCAGCTAGAAGCAAAGGTGGCTCCCCAGAAGCTGCGTGCAAGAAACTTATCAGCTACTTGAAGCTATAAAATTAGAAAGCTAATGGCAGCAAAGAGAAAAGGTGCATTAGGATTTAATTTGATAAGGTCTGTTAACAAGGAGCAATTACATTCTAAGCATCTTGGAGTTAGACATCTTGTTTTATCTACTTGCTTCAGTAATGGTTATGTTTTAGCATTAAAGCCAATTACTTCTGAACAATTTCTAAAATAGCTGAAGCATATGCATACCCTTAGAGGAGAGGACTCGGTCCTTGTGATGCCCACTGTTCATTACTCTAATATTAAAATGCTTCGGGATCGTGTCGATAGAAGGGATCTTGTATGTCCAAGTACCATCAGAAATCAGCAACCCATCTGAGTTTTCCTCCAGTTTCTCATACACAAAAATCCAATTCCTTGAACAAAAGATCCTTCAATCTGCAGAACACCCAAATATAAGTATGAACATATGCCTGATTGTGATTTGGGATCGTAGAATCAATTAAGATCAATAGGACAGATGACCAAAAAAACCTGTCCTAGATCCACAGCAGGACTCAAGCTCTGTCCGCAGTCATATGTAGGTCTGCTCTCAATATTGTAGTAGCTCCAGTGAGAACATCAATTTCTACCTAGAACGCACATAATTTCCAAAATCAAGAAAACAGACAAGCAATGAGATTACAAGTCAATCATATGGATGATCTACAAAGGAGGTTACCTCGCTTATAGCAGCCCCATAATTTAGATATGATGAAGTATCGTCAGCAACCCAAAATGTACTCGCTGACAAGTTCACATATTGCAAATTTGCCTGTATATACAAGGTAACTAGTTCATAATGGATGGAAGTAATTGCTTTGATTTCCAAAATATAAGAATGTCGAGGAAATCCCTAAAAGTGAATGCATATATAACCTATCCTGTCCTACACTTGCATAAGCTAGCTAACACATACAAACTACAGAAATAAGCTTAGGTTCTTACAAATACATAAACAGTAGACACACCTGGGTAATTAGGGTGTCCCATGAAATTGATCCCATTTGTTCCTCTAATCTTTGCTTAAAAGGCTTTAATCTGCTGACTAGAATAGAGCATGCTAGACAAACTGCTTCGCAGCTTGCTTCAGATTTGGTGCTTCCAGCAGTAAAACCCCCCTGAACCAAACTCGGAGTATCTGCTTCAATGAGTCTAACTCTATCCAAAAGATCTTCTCCCTTCATCCCATAGTTGTTCGAGACCAAATGCTGTCATTTGCTTCACCTTTGTCCACAGTCCCTGGCCTAGTTCAATTCCTCCGACTTCAACAACAATTGAACCATCATTTAGAATAGATACTTTCCCTGGTGTTGGATTTGGTTGAACATCATATACCATTGGTACCCAGGAAATCCCTCGTTTTCACCATTTGTTGCAATCATTGACATGCAATACCATTTCAGGACGATTGAAGTAGCTTGCAGATGTAAACAACTCGTCAACTATAGCAAGTAAAGTATATTCCGGAGCTTCTCCACTGATGCTTCCATAAAACAACTTAAGGCTTTCATATGTATGCAAATTTCTTTTTCTCACAACATCAACATCCAAGGACAGGAAAGATGCTACACGCCCAATAATAGCTTCGGCAATGTAAGATCCATGTACCTGCCCTGGTACTCGCATCGATGATTTACTTATAAGATTTGTCTTGCATAGATTAATAACAAAAGCAAGAGCACCCCAGTTGTATTTTTCTAGACAAGTTATAATGGAATGTGAAATAAGTGGACTATAATCCTCTGATATGCCTGCATTTACCAACAAATTCAAGTGCAAGGCTGTAATCTTTCCATCGGATTTAAAACCCACAGAGTAGGTTATTTTCATTGGATGCCTTCCTCCTACCATTACCATATCCGTGCTACGATCAAGCTACATCTTTATTGGACGACGCAACTTCAAGGCTGTGAGAGCACATGCTGTTGCAATCTGTGAGCATCAGGGAAAAACCATAGTCTTAGAGTTTATTAGCTAAATCATAAACATTCCAAATCCAGAGAGGGAGAGATAGAGAATGACATCATACTAATTATTGTTTTGCCCAAAATGTAGCAAAATGATATGATTGAACGATTTTGAGATTTGAGCCATTTTGACTGGATGTGCAATGAGCTAAAAATATAAATTACATCTATTAACAAGAAAAACCAGAAGCAACTGCAATAGGGGAAGCATTCTACAAAAAATTTAACATGATTTACCAAGCTAATTATAAACAATTTTTTTTTATTGAGCATAATTTCATTACATAATACCAAGGATTTCACCTTGCTCTTAAGGTTTCCATATTTTTTATTTCATGAAAGAATTACATAACGCTGCTTTGTTTCAATAATAGAGAAAGTTAACTAAGGAACTGGTTAAGAAATCCAAACAGAGGTAGCAAAAATAGATATTAAGAACATAATAAAACAAGATCCTACCATTAATTTTTTCTAAAGGATCTCCTATAATGATGCTAGCTTATATGCCATGCAAAGACTTATGTAATCTGTATTCAACACTTATGCACTTCTTTATTTTAAAAAATAATAATACAGATGATTGTTCTGTATTATCTATCACCAAATGATATCCTTATTAAATAAAGTTCAAAGAAATATTTAAAGTTCTCATTCTCACAAGATTTGATCGAAAGGCTTTCCCACCAAAACCTCCTCCAACTCTTCTTGTAATCACACGAACATTATGCTGTGGTATTCCAAGGCATTTTGCAATAACACCCTGCTGCGTACCCTCAGGGTATTGAGTTGAACTGTAAACCACTATACAATTATCTTCATCTGGTATGGCAAAGGCTGTTTGTGTTTCCATATAGAAGTAATGCTCAGATTCATGTTTAACCTGCATATATATCAATGACATAATAAACTACCCATTCATTAAAGAAAGTTACTTGACCATTAGATAACAATTTCATAACACAAGTAAATATTAATCATACAGTAAATCTAAGGGCCTTCACTGGATTGCAAACATTCAGGGGGAAAAAATCATGCACACATGAAGCAAGAAGATTTCCAACCCATCCTATGTAGCAAAGGCCATTTAGTATTTATGTATTATCTAATTTTTAGCATTGTCCTAGCATTCAGCCCTTGGACCCAAATGAAACAAAACTGGCAAGGTAAAGGAGGTCAAGAAATGTATCCTCTCTTTCAAGATGAAACTAGGTCTATTTAGTGTCACGCTCATCTGTGATACTCAGAAAAAAAAAACTTCAACGATTAATGTGTCAATTTTCTTCAATATGATAACAAGGTGATGGCATTTCTAAAATCACATGATGCACACTCCATCTTTGATTTAACACAGTGCTTCAAAAGTTTGTAAATGGATTTATACAATCTCATGATGCTCATTTGGTATGGCTTAGTTTCATGTAAGTTTTACATGTAAACAAACAATTTGAGAATGAAAAAATCATCTCCTTGATGTTGATAGTCACAATTTCTCTAACTTAATAGTAGGTTATAGTAATCAACATTGGAATAATTAAAGGATTTCTTTCCATGTTAGCTTTACTTACAATTTTTTTTTCCTACTTTTATTGTGCATACATTTTGGGAATAATTCTATGATTATATTGTTGGTTCCTATGATTTTTCTATTAAAGTTGTGTTGTCTAAAGCTTTATGTTATCCAATCAAGCTTTTTATAACTTATGTTGAACTACTTAGAATAGTTATCTAGTATCGGGAAATGGAAATAGCTCAATCATCATTTTTGATACCCCTTGTATCATCTCGATAGATTGTCAAAAGGGCGTGTCTTAGCCATATAGTGTAACATGGAACAAGATTTAGAACTATAAAAATATATAATACCCAAACATTAATAACGTGGAACTAAAGTGATTATCATTTATCTTGATGAAATCAATAAAGAGAGCTCACACCTCAGCTGAGAGAATCTTGTGATCAGCTTCATCCATTCCTTTGGCCAGATCTCCAACTTTTGCAGGATACACGGATAGAGGGATATCAAAGAAACTTGACCTTCTGACAACATCTTCAACAGAGAGAATTGGAGGTTCCAAGCCTTCAGTGGAATATTGTACAATTGCTTGTTTTGCAGCCATGTTGGCATATCTCTGTGTTTCTGCAACCTAAAGTAGTCCAATAATCAGATTTCAAAGGGAATTCTGATCACTACAAGTCCAGAAGACCATATAAAATGATTTTATTTTAATAATCATAACTAACTCCTCCAGGATGTTAAATATTAATTACCAAAATAGATAGCAGGCAAACTAGAGAGAGGAACAAAGGGAGTATACCACAATTCCAAGACATTGACCAAAATATTCAGTCAAAGAATCAGCAAATAATGTTTCATCTCCAAATGTATAGCTAGATCCAATGTTTTTGCCTCCTTCTGGGATATCATTGACGCTAATATAAGCAACAGCCTTTCGAGATACCAAGGTAGAGTTGAATGTAATTCCCTTTATACGAGCAAAAGGTCGGGTGCTATAAATAAATGCTCCATAGAGGCAATCTTTAGAAGAAGGAATGTCATCAACATATAGTGCTTCACCTGGTTTGATCATAAGATTATTAATAGAACAAAATGGTAAATAACCTATGGTCTTAAGAAGAAAAATCTAGCACCTTAAGAATGACACCGTCGTAATCATCTATATTTCATTGGTAATGATACAAGAAATGGTTGCAAATTCTTATATCCCACAAAATTAAAAATAAAATATATTTTCCTAACTTCTGCCAAAGACGGGTTGGCTAAGTGATCGATGAACTAGACACACTTTTCCAAAAAAGGACCACATCACATTACACGGAAAAACGAAATAAAAAAAATATTATAACTTCAAACATCACTTAATCAAAGGCACTTGTGTGTCGAATATATGGTTTTATTCTTTCCACATAACCAACAACACTAAGTGATAGTAACCTTTTGTAGAGTTCAACGAACTAATAAATTTCATTTAGGCAAACCCGTTCATAGAGTTCAATGGCTTGATAAATTTCATGTGTTCAATGACCTAATAAATTGCATGTAGCTACACATTATACTATTATTTAACCAACAAGAAGCCAAAACGCCACTATTAGATGTTGAACTTTATTGACGGCCTTTAATCAAAGCCTTCAATTACGATGCATTTCGTATTAAATGAATTGTAAGCCATTCACCTCCGATATGAGATGCATTCTTTACTGGGTCATTTACCCTTTAATATAGATATGACATATGTGATATATTTTGTACTGGGCGGATCACAAGTCATCTGCTCTATATATAATGCATCTTTTATCGAGTGAATTGCGGTCCATCCTCCCTCTATATGATATATGTTGATTTCTGATAAAATAAGATGGAACAATCATAGAAGAGAAGAGAAAATATGAGGAAATGATGTAATTATTAAAAAAAAACCAAAAGTACATACCAGAGGCTTGAATTTTCAGCTGCAACTTTTTTGATAGGTTTGCCAACAGAAAAGTATTCTGTGCTAAACTCAACTAATTGCTTTGAAGACAATATGACATCCGGAATGTGAAGATTATTCTTCTCAACTTGAGCCAAGTCTTTAGCTAGTGGCTGAAAAAAAATGAACAGAAAAGCAGCAACCAAACTTGTTTTGTATCTTGGATGAGAAGTGCCTTCATTTGGTATGATGATCTCCTTTAGTAATTTAATGGCTTCAATTAGAACAGAGACCGTGAGAATTTTACCAACCAAAAAATTTTCAACTTTCCTAGCTCTAATGGCATGTTCAGTGCCATAAGCACCAAAAGCCAAGTGCAGTTTCAATAAAACAATATCCCCAGAGAACTTATCAAAAGCAACATGAGCCAAGAAAGCAGAATTTAGATAAGACACGACATTCCCAAGCGGACGTGGAGCTGCTCTGTACGTTTCAAACATAATATTGTATTTGCTAGTTCCAGATGATGAGTTACTTGCTGAACTCCAATAAGGAATATGTATGCTTATAAGTATGGTTCTATCATCATATGGAGGCCCCTCCAAAAATTCCTCAAGTGAAAGAATTAGCCTTTCTGTAGCCATCTGAAGGCAAACAGTTGATCCAGCAGCAAGGAGTATTGTAGCGATAACTGAAGGAAATTGGTACCTTTAAGCCATAATCAGATTCCCACCCAAGCTAGCCATATTTCTAACAAATGGTGTAGCCACCTTATCCATATGTTCGGCAATTTTACCAAAGACTAAATCTCCATCTGAATTGAGTACTCTTCCATCCCTTTCTTTCAGCACTTCAATAGCTTTAGATATTGTCACAGCAGCACCAAGTGTAAACCCTTTGCTATTCCTTTCAATGATCGAGAGTTCTGGTATCCCAGTGAGACTAATATACTTATCAAACAGGTTAATTTCCTTATAAACACCAGACATTGTGTTACCCAGAACCATTTTCACATGACTTTCAATGAATTCACTGGAATTCAAAAGTTCATAAAGCTCCTCAAAGCTAGCAAGTCGATACCACTAGCATTCTAGTGTGTCATTATCCTTGAAACTCTTCAAGGTATTCATGGAAGAATTGATCTCACACTTCAAGAATTCAGGAAAAGTGCAGATTTTGTGTTGATTGTAAGGTGGTAATCTTTCCACATTGGCATCTTCTGGCTTTTCCCAGAAGATATTAAAACCCAAATCCTCCAAATCAACATCAGCTGCAAAGCTCTTGCAGACATCCGCAATTGGTCTAAATCCAGTACATCGACAAAGATTGCCAGACATAGCTTTCTCAGACTCATATTTTCTAATCTTTGAGAACCCTCTGGGAGGCTCAGGCCTATTGGTATTGTCTGCATTCTTGAGGGTAGAAAAGAGTGACATACACATTCCAGCAGTGCAAAAGCCACACTGAGATGCATGAAATCCAGCAAACCTCTGATGAATTGAATGGAAATCATCCTTGCTATTTCCAAGCCCCTCAGTGGTGGTAACAGAGCATAGATTTATGTTGCAAAATAAGGTGAGGCATGAATTAACACTGGATCCATTCACTTGGCCCCTAACTAGATCATATTTAGAAAGAAAAATAACACAAGCAGCACATCCGCCTGATCCATGAAGATGAAATTTATATTAAACAAGGGATTTTTTAAACCTGAGTTTCACAGAGAAATATAAAGATATTATCCGACAAACATGTAATCAATTGATCACAATAAACATATCACACATAGAAGCAAACAAAGGCTCGGACTTGATGCAATTTCTCATTTGCATGTCTGGAACAATGATAATAATGGCACTTGTGCAGATTTTAATTATATATTGCTATTCTATTATTTTACACATAAGCATATTAATAACAGCATATGATCTTTAGAACTTAGATATTTTTTACAAATAATTCAATAATTATTCAAATTAAAATATTAGATGCGAATCCCAAACATAATGAAAGTTTCGTCCCACCTAACCCCACAACAGAGACCAACATCTTTTTGTAAAACTTACATAACATGTTCTCATAAACGAAGCATAGTAGTTCAAACAAAAGCTTTTTAGGATGAACAGATATACCCCACAGTCCCCACCTGTGGGATGAAGGCGACTTGGAGCTCAAGATCCTTACAACAGCTTTGCAGTCAGGTACTAAGTTAAACCCAGGCCCTCGCGTAAATAGCGAGAGGCGGCGGGTGTGTCATAAAAAAAATATTTAATTCAGAACTAATAATTCACCGAAACAGAATCACTTCAAACAGCTATTGTATGTTCAACATCAGAACAAGTAAAAAAGAAATGATTGTGTATCAAAATTAATACTTGAAACATTCAAATGATGGGAAATAGAAATCTGGAGCCGGAAAAATTGCACCTTTTCCGAATTGAAAGAAAAGAACCGAACAAAACAAAACAAAACAAAAATAATGAACTTTGTTGATAAAATTATAATATTTGGAGTTGGAAAATGTACTTAAAAAAATAGCAAAACTATCCGACGAAAAGAAACCTAAAATAAGCTAAGCGCGCGCTCAAACATCTTAGAGCGTGTAGCAAGGGGAAAAACACTCGTCTTTATCAAGAAATACCTCAAGTGAGGCATTCGGCATGCATGCGACAAGAATCTAAGAATAGAAATAGAAGGCATACATACCCTAGCCGAGCTTAGGACCCGTAAACCGGGAGCGAGTCCTCAATAACTCCAGTAAGGTGGTGGAAGGATCCACCTCGGCGATCTCGAAGCGCTCCCCATTGACGGCGAATACCAGCTTTCCCGCTGCCATCTCATCGGATCCGCCCGATCCGAGGAGTTGGATGTAGCCTGTAGGCCGCCCTTTATCGTCGCGCTTTACTAGATAGTAAGAGTATGAGCCTTTCGCCATCGCCGCCATGGAAAGTGCAGTGTCGAATCCTAGCAAAGAGGAGAGAGGGAGACGGGAACGTCTCCTCTCGGACCAGTTCGAGATATTTGAAAGTGAACTTCTCCGATCAGTGACGGGTTAGTTTAGCAAAATTTCATTTTGCCCCGTTACTTTGTCGAAAATGCTCTAAATTTTGTGTTTCGTTCTTCATGCTCGTCCTTAGCGTCACCGTCAATCCATCTCAGGGTGAACATGGAAAAAATAAATCGTCAATCCATCTCAGGGTGAACATGAAAAAGGTAAATTATAGAGACTATTAGCCCGGATATTATAGCTAGCACATGGAGAGGGTGAGCATACTGGCTTTACCAGGATTTGACCCCAGACCTCTCGATGACAACCCCACGTACTAACCATCAGTCCGTCCCGTGGGAACAAAATAAAAAGATAAAATTTAATGAAAACACTATAAAATAAATAATATATTAAAATTGTCCGGGTAAACTTTTTATAGTGACCGGCTCCACTGTCGAAACAACCTCATATTCAGAAACCCCCTAAGGAATTTTTAGAGACACGGTTCCACTAGTTGATAAGAGTGTTTACTATCAAGATAGTACCTCAGTCAATAAACCCCTCAAAAAGAGGATTTTTTAATTTTTATTATTAGACATGTCTCGTGCTTATCACTTTGGCACTCTGATAATTAGAGATGCTAAAATTGAAACAGTTCGAATTAGAGATGCTAAAATTTGACTAGTTTGATCCATCAACAAATAATTAAAATAAATTGAGTTGTAAATAAATCAACTAATTCTATATTTTTGTGATTGTCTTTTTTTTTTACTATAAACCTGAAAACATAAATTGCCCATAATCTGGCCTTTACATCAAAAAGTTTAGTTATTGAAACAATGCACTTTTACACAGAATTTTCATTTTTGGTAAAAATTAAAAGGACATTTATTTTTCACTTTAATCTTTCATTTAAGAATATCCTTTCTAAACAAAATTATTCGCTAAGATTACTTTAATATTTTAAAAACAACTCTAATATTAATTAATCGTCTAGTTAAAACTGCTCTAATTTAATTAAAATTATTTTATATTATTTTGATTTTAATTGAAAACTGCTAAAATAAAAAAGAATTCTACAAATGTCATACTCATTATTGCGTCATACTGATGCATGCACACCTGATACCTGGTGAACATAAACAGGGTTCCCTGCACAACTAACTATATTTACATGCCTACTGCCAAGCTAATAAGAAGGATAATTAAAGAACAACTTAAACGTTCCAATCTAAACTTGGTTGGTATTGGATTTCACCAACTTGAAGGTCCTTCATCGCCCGCTCTTCGATCTGAATTGCACGGAGCGATAACGGGGCATCAGTCTTGGGCTTGAATCAGCAATTCGAGATGCCATCCTTGTAAGGTCCTGAATATGTAGGTGAACCCTTAGGAGAAGACATTGAGAAGCCTGAGATATTTGTTTTGGGGCTGTGGCAGATGTTCAATTGTCTTTTTTCCTGTGAAAAAAAAGAGAGAGTACAAGTCAGAGTGAGCACAATTATAGAAGGATTCATAAATTTGAGGTAATAAAGGAAAATTTATAAAGGTAACTAATCAAACGACAAGATGATATTGCCCGGGGATTGAGGGCTTCAAAACTCTGCAGGAAGCCCAAAGAAGGCATCTGATTGTCTTGCATCCATTTTAGTTACACCTCTAAAACTTTAAAAATTATTATATAGTTAAACAATAAGAGCAAAGACAAACTCACATGTATTCAGGCAGTTCAAGAATCAAGACCATAGACATCAAAATTAGGATTTGTCGAATAAGGGATGTATGTTTATCAATAATCAACTTATATTATTTGGATGAGAAAAGATATACTATCAAATCAAGAAATCAACATTTCTTATCAATCTAACATTGACATGGGAGATTATGATGAATGCATACCTGTTGTGTCTTTATGTAAACTTTAGAACAGCAACCAAAGCCTGGGTGAGAATGGTACCACTGACAACCATTTCAAGTCTGTAACATTAGAATCATAATGAAACAATTCCATATCTAGAATTTAGAAACCAAAATCTCAAAAAAATTCAATAGCACTCGAATAATTGAATGATATATATAGAGCATAAGAAAACACACACAGACAAGGTTATTTGAACAAAGCCAAGAAAGAAAAATCTCACTATCAGTTTGCCAGTACAAAGGACACACATTTAACTCAAACCAATGAGGGCATATAATGGCGCCTTTCTCAAACGTTGTTGCCTAGTGGTTGACTAAAAAAAGGAAACCAGCCAAGAAGTAGTGAAGGTTCAACCACCTCTATTTTCCACATTTGTATGTCCATAGGATTATGGAACCAAAATATTGTTCAATTACGATTTCGTAGCAATCGGCATAATCTCATCACATCTACTCTGAGTATAAGAAAAACTACTTTGTTCTGTCTGATCCAAATTTCTCCATAGAACTCCCATAGATTTCACATTTACTGTGGCACATTAGCTCATATAACTCAAATGCTATCTCAATGAACAACAACTCCTATAAAGGCACAATCTTGCGTATCTTCAACCTATGTTTAGTTTTAATAATGGATCACTATTTAAATTATCTAGGATAGCCAACATATAAGAGATGTAGACTGAAAAGTTAGGTACCCATTCTAAATGCTAGAAAACAAGCTCTTGTCAGTCCTTAAGTAATCACAATCTAAAGCTTTACGGATGGCAATAAAATAAACGAAATGAAACAAAAAATATTCAATAAACAAGTTCAATTTACCCAAGTTTATCCACACATTGATAGATGCAGTAACCTTACTATTTAAGAAGAGGTCAAGAAAAAATAATATTATACCGTCAAAAAGAGGAGTAAATCAAATATGAGTATGAAAAGTATCATACTGTAATCAACTGACTATGAAACGACAGAAATCGTAACATTTAGAAATATTGATTTATGTAAGTTGTCAACACACATGGGAAATGATTCCCCAAATTGACAATGAAGCCAATATAGAAAACAACAACATTATGTAATCGTCATTGCTCTCTAGAGACACTAGATAGGTAAAAATAGGAAGGACTATCATCAATCAATTGAAACTTAAGACTCAAAATTCAAACATGAAAAAAAGCACGATGCCTAATCCCTGTATACCTGAATTAACTTCCCTCCATATCCATGGGGGCGGCTCTGGGGAGCGGTGTTAAGGAAGCGGACGTTCCTTTTATGAAAATAAGCACGACTCCTATATATTAAATACAACATATTGTTTAATCAAAAACTCTAAGAATTCTAAATCATGGAATGCTCATGTAAAAATATTGTTCCTTTGAACAAATTTGAACAGACAATAGTTTCACAATATCAAACAAATCTAGTGGTCAATGATTGTAGACTAGGAATAAGAGATTTATCTAAGATTCTATTAGGAAGATGCTTGTGATGAGCGACTTTCCCACAAAAGAGGTTAAGAAGGCAAACAAAGAGAGGGCATAAGTTGACATCAAAATTTGCCCCACATTGGTAAATTGAAATGAGCAATAAACAAAATAATGTAGAAACAATTACATGAAAGACATCTTGTCCCTTTTCATTTCCACTACCTGTACGATGATCAAGGTATCAACACAAGCAAAATGATCAAGGTATCAACACATAGAAAATGATCAAGATATCAACATAGCAAAAATATTGGATCAGCAAAAGAAAAAATATATTCATCAAACAAAGATAGATGATGAACATTCAGTAAAGTATTAAAGCCTAAGTAATGAAAATGCATTTCCATGGCCACCTGGAAAATAATTCTACCGCCCTACATATATAACCAAAGCAGCAACCTACCTAGTTAATAAATTAGGTTCCTTATTATGAAGACTTTAAAAAAAATTAATTAAGGAATAATATATCTAACTGAATTCTTTCTTGAATCCTACCGGAATTAGAATTTGTGACCGTTGTGATTGTTTTCTCAGTCCCACGGCAATTAGGACTCGGTTCGTCGCCTATAAATTAGGTTTCGGAGAATTGGAATTCTAATTGCAAGCGATTGATAGAATTCGAGGATGGCGAGGAAGAAGGTTACGCTCGGCTGGATCGCCCACGACGCCACGCATCGTGCCACCTTCAAGAAGCGGAAGCAGAGTATGCTCAAGAAGGCATAAATCAACATTTGTCAAACAAGGGATGCATGTTTATCAATAATCAACTTATATTATTTGGATGGGAAAAGATATAATATGTCAAATCAAGAAATCAACATTTCTTTTCAATCTAACATTGACATGAAAGATTATGATGAATGCATACCTGCTGTGTCTTTATGTCAACTTCAGAACAGCAACCAAAGCCTGGGTGAGAATGGTACGACTGACAACCATTTCAAGTCTACAACATTAGAATCATAATGAAACAATTCCATATCTAGAATTTAGAAACCAAAATCTCAAAAAAAAATTCAACAACACTCGAATAATTGAATGATATATAAAGAGCATAAGAAAACACACACACAAGGTTATTTGAACAAAGCCAAGAAAGAAAAATCCCACTGTCAGTTTGCTGGTAAAAAGGACACACATTTAACTCAAACCAATGAGGACATACAATGGTGCCTTTCTCATACGTTGTTGCCTAGTGGTTGACTAAAAGAAGGAAACGAGCCAAGAAGTAGTGAACGTTCAACCACCTCTATTTTCCACATTTGTATGCCCATAGGATTATGGAACCAAAATATATGTTCAATTACGATTTTTGTAGCCATCGGCATAATCTCATCACAGCTACTCTGAGTATAAGAAAAACTACTTTGTTCTGTCTGATCCAAATTTCTCCATAGAACCCCGATAAATTTCACATTTACTGTGGCACTTTAGCTCCTATAACTCCAATGCTATCTCAATGAACAACAACTCCTATAAAGGCACAATCTTGCATATCTTCAACCTATGTTTAGTTTTCATAATGGATCACTGTTTAAATTATCTAGGATAGCCAACAGATAAGAGATGTAGACTGAAAAGTTAGGTACCCATTCTAAATGCTAGAAAACAAGCTCTTGTTAGTCCTTAAGTAATCACAATCTAAAGCTTTATGGATGGCAATAAAATAAATGAAATGAAACAAAAAATATTCAATAAACAAGTTCAATTTACCCAAGTTTATCCACACATTGATAGATGCAGTAACCTTACTATTTAAGAAGAGGTCAAGAAAAAACAATACTATACTCTCAAAAAGAGGAGTAAATCAAATACGAGTATGAAAAGTATCATAGTGTAATCAACTGACTATGAAATAACAGAAATCCTAACATTTAGAAACATTGATTTATGTAAGTTGTCAACACACATGGGAAATGATTCTCCAAATTGATAATGAAGCCATTATAGAAAACAACAACATTATGTAATCATCATTGCTCCCTAGAGACACTAGATAGGTAAAAATAGGAAGGGCTATCATCAATCAATTGAAGCTTAAGACTCGAAATTCAAACATGAAAAAAAGCACGATGCCTAATCCCTGTATACCTGAATTAACTTCCCTCCATATCCATGGGGGCGGCTCTGGGAGCGGTGTTAAGGAAGCAGGCCAACCTTTTATGAAAATAAGCACGACTCCTTTATATGAAATACAACATATTGATTAATCAAAAACTCTAGGAATTCTAAATCATGGAATGCTCATGTAAAAATATTGTTCCTTTGAACAAATTTGAACAGACAATAGTTTCACAATATCAAACAAATCTAGTGGTCAATGATTGTAGACTAGGAATAAGAGATTTATCTAAGATTCTATTAGGAAGATGCTTGTGATGAGCGACTTTCCCACAAAAGAGGTTAAGAAAGCAAACAAAGAGAGGGCATAAGTTGACATCATAATTTGCCCCACATTGGTAAATTGAAATGAGCAAGAAACAAAATAATGTAGAAACAATTACATGAAAGACATCTTGTCGCTTTTCATTTCCACTACCTATACGATGATCAAGGTATCAACACAAGCAAAATGATCAATGTATCAACACATAGAAAATGATCAAGATATCAACATAGCAAAAATATTGGATCAGCAAAAGAAAAAATATATTCATCAAACAAAAACAGATGATGCACATTCAGTAAAGTAATAAAGACTAAGTAATGAAAATGCATTTCCATGGCCACCTGGAAAATAATTATACAGCCCTGCATATATAACCAAAGCAGCAACCTACCTAGTTAATAAATTAGGTTCCATATTATGAAGACTTTAAAAAAAAATTAATTAAGGAATAATATATCTGACTGAATTCTTTCTTGAATCCTACCGAAATTAGAATTTGTGACCGTTGTGATTGTTTTCTCAGTCCCACGGCAATTAGGACTCGGTTCGTCGCCTATAAATTAGGTTTCGGAGAATTGGAATTCTAATTGCAAGCGATTGATAGAATTCGAGGATGGCGAGGAAGAAGGTTACGCTCGGCTGGATCGCCCATGACGCCACGCACCGTGCCACCTTCAAGAAGCGGAAGCAGAGTATGCTCAAGAAGGCATAAATCAACATTTGTCAAACAAGGGATGCATGTTTATCAATAATCAACTTATATTATTTGGATGGGAAAAGATATAATATGTCAAATCAAGAAATCAACATTTCTTTTCAATCTAACATTGACATGAAAGATTATGATGAATGCATACCTGCTGTGTCTTTATGTCAACTTCAGAACAGCAACCAAAACCTGGGTGAGAATGGTACCACTGACAACCATTTCAAGTCTACAACTTTAGAATCATAATGAAACAATTCCATATCTAGAATTTAGAAACCAAAATCTCAAAAAAAATTCAACAGCGCGCACTCGAATAATTGAATGATATATATAGAGTATAAGAAAACACACACACAAGGTTATTTGAACAAAGCCAAGAAAGAAAAGTCCCACTGTCAATTTACTGGTATCAAGGACACACATTTAACTCAAACCAATGAGGGCATACAATGGCGCCTTTCTCAAACCTTGTTGCCTAGTGGTTGACTAAAAGAAGGAAACCAGCCAAGAAGTAGTGAAGGTTCAACCACCTCTATTTTCCACATTTGTATGCCCATAGGATTATGGAGCCAAAATATATGTTCAATTACGATTTTTGTAGCTATTGACATAATCTCATCACATCTACTATGAGTATAAGAAAAACTACTTTGTTCTGTCTGATCCAAATATCTCTATAGAAATCACATAGATTTCACAGTTACTGTGGCACTTTAGCTCCTATAACTCAAATGCTATCTCAATGAACAACAACTCCTATAAAGGCACAATCTTGCGTATCTTCAACCTATGTTTAGTTTTCATAATGGATCACTGTTTAAATAATCTAGGATAGCCAACATATAAGAGATGTAGACTGAAAAGTTAGGTACCCATTCTAAATGATAGAAAATAAGCTCTTGTCAGTCCTTAAGTAATCACAATCTAAAGCTTTACGGATAGCAATAAAATAAACAAAATGAAACAAAAAATATTCAATAAACAAGTTCAATTTACCCAAGTTTATCTATACATTGATAGATGCAGTAACCTTACTATTTAAGAAGAGGTCAAGAAAAAATAATATTATACCTTCAAAAAGAGGGGTAAATCAATGATGAGTATGAAAAGTATCATAGTGTAATCAACTGACTATGAAATAACAGAAACCGTAACATTTAGAAACATTGATTTATGTAAGTTGTCAACACACATGGGAAATGATTCTCCAAATTGACAATGAAGCCACTATAGAAAACAACAACATTATGTAATTATCATTGCTCTCTAGAGAAACTAGATAGGTAATAGGAAGGACTATCATCAATCAATTGAAGCTTAAGACTCGACATTCAAATATGAAAAAAAGCATGATGCCTAATCCCTGTATTCCTGAATTAACTTCCCTCCATATCCATGGGGGCGGCTCTGGGGAGCGGTGTTAAGGAAGCGGACGTTCCTTTTATGAAAATAAGCACGACTCCTATATATTAAATACAACATATTGTTTAATCAAAAACTCTAAGAATTCTAAATCATGGAATGCTCATGTAAAAATATTGTTCCTTTGAACAAATTTGAACAGACAATAGTTTCACAATATCAAACAAATCTAGTGGTCAATGATTGTAGACTAGGAATAAGAGATTTATCTAAGATTCTATTAGGAAGATGCTTGTGATGAGCGACTTTTCCACAAAAGAGGTTAAGAAAGCAAACAAAGAGAGGGCATAAGTTGACATCATAATTTGCCCCACATTGGTAAATTGAAATGAGCAAGAAACAAAATAATGTAGAAACAATTACATGAAAGACATCTTGTCCCTTTTCATTTCCACTACCTATACGATGATCAAGGTATCAACACAAGCAAAATGATCAAGGTATCAACACATAGAAAATGATCAAGATATCAACATAGCAAAAATATTGGATCAGCAAAAGAAAAAATATATTCATCAAACAAAGACAGATGATACACATTCAGTAAAGTATTAAAGCCTAAGTAATGAAAATCCATTTCCATGGCCACCTGGAAAATAATTCTACCGCCCTGCATATATATAACCAAAGCAGCAACCTACCCAGTTAATAAATTAGGTTCCGTATTATGAAAACTTAAAACAAATTAATTAAGGAATAATATATCTGACTGAATTCTTTCTTGAATCCTACCGGAATTAGAATTTGTGACCGTTGTGATTGTTTTCTCAGTCCCACGGCAATTAGGACTCGGTTCATCACCTATAAATTAGGTTTCGGAGAATTGGAATTCTAATTGCAAGCGATTGATAGAATTCCAGGATGGCGAGGAAGAAGGTTACGCTCGGTTGGATCGCCCACGACGCCACGCGCCGCGCCACCTTCAAGAAGCGGAAGCAAAGTCTGCTCAAGAAGGTAGAAATCAACATTTGTCAAACAAGGGATGCATGTTTATCAATAATCAACTTATATTGTTTGGATGGGAAAAGATATAATATGTCAAATCATGAAATCAACATTTCTTATCAATCTAACATTGACATGAGAGATTATGATGAATGCATACCTGTTGTGTCTTTATGTCAACTTCAGAACAGCAACCAAAGCCTGGGTGAGAATGGTACCACTGACAACCATTTCAAGTCTACAATATTAGAATCATAATGAAACAATTCCATATCTAGAATTTAGAAACCAAAATCTCAAAAAAATTCAATAGCACTCGAATAATTGAATGATATATATAGAGCATAAGAAAACACACACAGACAAGGTTATTTGAACAAAGCCAAGAAAGAAAAATCTCACTATCAGTTTGCCAGTACAAAGGACACACATTTAACTCAAACCAATGAGGGCATATAATGGCGCCTTTCTCAAACGTTGTTGCCTAGTGGTTGACTAAAAGAAGGAAACCAGCCAAGAAGTAGTGAAGGTTCAACCACCTCTATTTTCCACATTTGTATGCCCATAGGATTATGGAACCAAAATATATTTTCAATTACAATTATTGTAGCCATCGGCATAATCTCATCACATCTACTCTGAGTATAAGAAAAACTACTTTGTTCTGTCTGATCAAAATTTCTCCATAGAACTCCCATAGATTTCACATTTACTATAGCACTTTAGCTCCTATAACTCCAATGCTATCTCAATGAACAACAACTCATATAAAGGCACAATCTTGCGTATCTTCGACCTATGTTTAGTTTTCATAATGGATCACTGTTTAAATTATCTAGGATAGCCAACAGATAAGAGATGTAGACTGAAAAGTTAGGTACCCATTCTAAATGCTAGAAAACAAGCTCTTGTCAGTTCTTAAGTAATCACAATCTAAAGCTTTACGGATGGCAATAAAATAAACGAAATGAAACAAAAAATATTCAATAAACAAGTTCAATTTACCCAAGTTTATCCACACATTGATAGATGCAGTAACCTTACTATTTAAGAAGAGGTTAAGAAAAAACAATACTATACCCTCAAAAAGATGAGTAAATCAAATATGAGTATGAAAAGTATCATAGTGTAATCAACTGACTATGAAATAACAGAAATCGTAACATTTAGAAACATTGATTTATGTATGTTGCCAACACACATGGGAAATGATTCTCCAAATTGACAATGAAGCCACTATAGAAAACAACAACATTATGTAATCATCATTGCTCTCTAGAGACACTAGATAGGTAAAAATAGGAAGGACTATCATCAATCAATTGAAGCTTAAGACTCGAAATTCAAACATGAAAAAAAGCACAATGTCTAATCCCTGTATACCTGAATTAACTTCCCTCCATATCCATGGGGGCGGCTCTGGGGAGCAGTGTTAAGGAAGCGGACCTACCTTTTATGAAAATAAACACGACTCCTTTATATGAAATACAACATATTGTTTAATCAAAAACTCTAGGAATTCTAAATCATGGAATGCTCATGTAAAAATATTGTTCCTTTGAACAAATTTGAACAGACAATAGTTTCACAATATCAAACAAAGCTAGTGGCCAATGATTGTAGACAAGGAATAAGAGATTTATCTAAGATTCTATTAGGAAGATGCTTGTGATGAGCGACTTTCCCACAAAAGAGGTTAAGAAAGCAAACAAAGAGAGGGCATAAGTTGACATCATAATTTGCCCCAAATTGGTAAATTGAAATGAGCAAGAAACAAAATAATGTAGAAACAATTACATGAAAGACATCTTGTCCCTTTTCATTTCCACTACCTATACGATGATCAAGGTATCAACACAAGCAAAATGATCAATGTATCAACACATAGAAAATGATCAAGATATCAACATAGCAAAAATATTGGATCAGCAAAAGAAAAAATATATTCATCAAACAAAGATAGATGATGCACATTCAGAAAAGTATTAAAGCCTAAGTAATGAAAATACATTTCCATGGCCACCTGGAAAATAATTCTACCGCCCTGCATATATAACCAAAGCAGCAACCTACCTAGTTAATAAATTAGGTTCCTTATTATGATGACTTTTAAAAAAAAGTAATTAAGGAATAATATATCTGACTGAATTCTTTCTTGAATCCTACCGGAATTAGAATGTGTGACCGTTGTGATTGTTTTCTCAGTCCCACGGCAATTAGGACTCGGTTCGTCGCCTATAAATTAGGTTTCGGAGAATTGGAATTCTAATTGCAAGCGATTGATAGAATTCGAGGATGGCAAGGAAGATGGTTACGCTCGGCTGGATCACCCAAGACGCCATGCGCCGCGCCACCTTCAAGAAGCTAGCGGAAGTAGAGTCTACTCAAGAAGGTAGAAATCAACATTTGTCAAACAAGGGATGTATGTTTATCAATAATCAATTTATATTGTTTGGATGGGAAAAGATATATTATGTCAAATCAAGAAATCAACATTTCTTATCAATCTAACATTGACATGAGAGATTATGATGAATGCATACTTGTTGTGTCTTTATGTCAACTTCAGAACAGCAACCAAAGCCTGAGTGAGAAAGGTACCACTGACAACCATTTCAAGTCTACAACATTAAAATCATAATGAAACAATTTCATATCTAGAATTTAGAAACCAAAATCTCAAAAAAAAATTCAATAGCACTCGAATAATTGAATGATATATATAGAGCATAAAAAAATACACACTCAAGGTTTTTTGAACAAAGCCAAGAAAGAAAAATCCCGCCAGTACAAAGGACACACATTTAACTCAAACCAATGAGGGCATACAATGGCGCCTTTCTCAAACGTTGTTGCCTAGTGGTTGACTAAAAGAAGGAAACCAGCCAAGAAGTAGTGAAGGTTCAACCACCTCTCTTAATTTTCTACATTTTTATGCCCATAGGATTATGGAACCAAAATATATGTTCAATTACAATTTTTGTAGCCATCAGCATAATCTCATCACATCTACTCTGAGTATAAGAAAGACAACTTTGTTCTGTCTGATCCAAATTTCTCCATAGAACTCCCATAGATTTCACATTTACTATAGCACTTTAGCTCCTATAACTCCAATGCTATCTCAATGAACAACAACTCCTATAAAGGCGCAATCTTGCGTATCTTCAACCTATGTTTAGTTTTCATAATGGATCACTGTTTAAATTATCTAGGATAGCCAACAGATAAGAGATGTAGACTGAAAAGTTAGGTACCCATTCTAAATGCTAGAAAACAAGCTCTTGTCAGTTCTTAAGTAATCACAATCTAAAGCTTTACGGATGGCAATAAAATAAACGAAATGAAACAAAAAATATTCAATAAACAAGTTCAATTTACCCAAGTTTATCCACACATTGATAGATGCAGTAACCTTACTATTTAAGAAGAGGTTAAGAAAAAACAATACTATACCCTCAAAAAGATGAGTAAATCAAATATGAGTATGAAAAGTATCATAGTGTAATCAACTGACTATGAAATAACAGAAATCGTAACATTTAGAAACATTGATTTATGTATGTTGCCAACACACATGGGAAATGATTCTCCAAATTGATAATGAAGCCACTATAGAAAACAACAACATTATGTAATCATCATTGCTCTCTAGAGACACTAGATAGGTAAAAATAGGAAGGACTATCATCAATCAATTGAAGCTTAAGACTCGAAATTCAAACATGAAAAAAAGCATGATGCCTAATCCCTATATACCTGAATTAACTTCCCTCCATATCCATGGGGGCGGCTCTGGGGAGCGGTGTTAAGGAAGCGGACCTACCTTTTATCAAAATAAGCACGACTCCTTTATATGAAATAAAACATATTATTTAATCAAAAACTCTAGGAATTCTAAATCATGGAATGCTCATGTAAAAATATTATTCCTTTGAACAAATTTGAACAGACAATAGTTTCACAATATCAAACAAATCTAGTGGTCAATCATTGTAGACTAGGAATAAGAGATTTATCTATGATTCTATTAGGAAGATGCTTGTGATGAGCGACTTTCCCACAAAAGAGGTTAAGAAAGCAAACAAAGAGAGGACATAAGTTGACATCATAATTTGCCCCAAATTGGTAAATTAAAATGAGCAAGAAACAAAATAATGTAGAAACAATTATATGAAAGACATCTTGTCCCTTTTCATTTCCACTACCTATACGATGATCAAGGTATCAACACATGCAAAATGATCAAGGTATCAACACATAGAAAATGATCAAGATATCAACATAGCAAAAATATTGGATCAGCAAAAGAAAAAATATATTCATCAAACAAAGACAAATGATGCACATTCAGTAAAGTATTAAAGCCTAAGTAATGAAAATGCATTTCCATGGCCACCTGGAAAATAATTTTACCGCCCTGCATATATAACCAAAGCAGCAACCTACCTAGTTAATAAATTAGGGTCCTTATTATGAAAACTTTTTAAAAAAAATAATTAAGGAATAATATATCTGACTGAATTCTTTCTTGAATCCTGTCAGAATTAGAATTTGTGACCGTTGTGATTAGGTTCCTTTTTCTTTAGCATCGCTGGCTTGTTCCCTTAGAAGAATATGCAGTGGAAAGGAAAATGAAGATCTTTCAAGGGATTTTGAGTTGACGGCGCCGAAAAACTCTAGGTCAATGGGGAACCCAAAGCTCTCTCAAAATGCTACTCTAAACCCTTGGAATCTCCCTTTTATATAGAAATTCAATCTGTTATCAGCCCATAAATAATAACAAATTAGGCTAAAAGGTTCTATATATTAAACTCGCATACAATAATCTAAAATTTAATAAACATAAATTAGATCACTTTTAAAGGTTCATTATATTTACATATTCAACTTACAAATAAGTTCGCCTAATACGTATAATAATAACTAACAGACCGCACATCTTCCTTTTTTACTAAAAGAGACTATTTGATGGTAGACGTCTCAAAGGCGGACCAAACTCAGTTGTGACTCCGACAAACAAGGTCGACTAGACCTGAGTCAAGTCTGATCCAACTCGGGCTAGATCTAACCTGACTTGAACTCTATTTGACCTGACTCATACTCCATGTGATTTAATTTCTAACTCAACTTGACTGTTGATTGACCTGCCATGTGATGTCAAATATCCCATATCAGGAAAAATTATTATCGGATGACTTTATAGTCATGAATTTGAGTTGAAAAAAAAAATCTTACAATGTAAAATAAAATTACTTACAGTAGATCTATGCGGTGCGACCCTTCTCTGGAACACACAATCATGGAAACTTCGTGCATGTCTTTTTTATTTTAAAAACTTAAGGGGGCGTTTGGTTTGTTCCATTTTTCATTTTCATTTTTCTGAAAACCGCATTTTCTAGTTTTTTAGAAAATGACTTTTTTTCATTCTCCAGTTTTCAAGAAAACGCTATGTTTTTTTCTAGAAAACAAAGCTGGAAAATACAAACCAAACATGTTTTCCAAAAAACCGCATTTTCTACAGAAAATGAAAATGAAAAACAGACTGAAAAATACAAACCAAATACCCCTAAGCTTTATTTTATATAAAATATATTGTATATTCCTTAGCTATCAGCTCATGCCTACGAAGTTTGTACTAATGGGTGAACCACGTACCATGTAATATGCGGGACTACAATCAAAAATTCAAAATACATCTGAACTCAAAACAATATATTTATTATAATTTGTAACAATTATTATAATTTTTTGAATTCATATTTACTTTAAACGAAATTTTGATGAGACAATTGAAATTAATTCTCAATTTTTCCTGTCTAGTATGTTTTTTTTTTCTCAAAAGCAATGATTTCACCTGAATTATGAAAAAAATGGTAATGAACCTGAAAAAATGGATTTGAACATCCATAATTTCATCATCTATTTCAGTAAACAAGACGAGCAACAAGTTACTAGCATATCATTTCCACTTAAATATCACATGCCAAATACTGTACAAGGAATGCTATCTCCTCTCGATACCATTTCTTATTTAAATATGCATTCGTTCATTTATTGGCACAAACACTATCTTATACTTCTCCTAGCTTCCAAGTATTTCTCCACAGTGTCTAGGCCACAGAGCTCTTTTACCAGTGCATGGGCAGGGGATCAAACTGGAATGATGAAACAGAGCTATCGTTAGGGTCAGTTGAGGGAAATCGCCCAGGCAGCTCGTATCGCTTTGCGTATGGCGGAATGAACTGAAGCAGCTAGAAGCAAAGGTGGCTCCCCAGAAGCTGCGTGCAAGAAACTTATCAGCTACTTGGCAGCAAGGAGAAACGGTACAATTACATTCTAAGCATCTTGTAGTTAGACATCTTGTTTTATCTTGTTGCTTCAGAAATTGTTTGTTTTAGCATCAACTTCTGAACAATTTCTAATGTTCTAGATGAATATCGATAAAGCTAAAATGGCTGAAGCATGTGCATACCCTTCGAGGAGAGGACTCGGTCCTTGTGATGCCCACTGTTCATTACTCTAATATTAAAATGCTTCGGGATGGTGTCGATAGAAGGGATCTTGTATGTCCAAGTACCATCAGAATCACTAACCCATCGAGTTTTCCTCCAGTTTCTCATACACAAAAAATCCAATTCCTTGAACAAAAGACCTTCAATCTGTAGAAACACTCAGTGATAAGTATGAACATTCGCCTGATTGTCATTTAGGATCCTAAAATCAATAGGACAGATGACCAAAAAAAAAAAACCTGTCCTAGATCCACAGCAGGACTCAAGCTCTGTCCACAGTCATATGTA
Source organism: Boesenbergia rotunda (assembly GCA_024364735.1). NCBI lineage: Eukaryota > Viridiplantae > Streptophyta > Magnoliopsida > Zingiberales > Zingiberaceae > Boesenbergia > Boesenbergia rotunda. Next base: position 36,225 of record JAGFNQ010004536.1, read on the forward strand.
AGGTCTGCTCTCAATATCGTAGTAGCTCCAGTGAGAACATCAATTTCTACCTAGAATGCACACGATTCCAAAATCAAGAAAACAGACAAGCAATGAGATTACAAGTCAATCATATGGATGATCTACAAATTAAAGGAGGTTACCTCGCTTATAGCAGCCCCATAATTTAGATATGATGAAGTATCGTCAGCAACCCAAAATGTACTCGCTGACAAGTTCACATATTGCAAATTTGCCTGTATATGCAACGTAACTAGTTCATAATGGATGAAAGGAAGTAACTGCTTTGATTTCCAAAATATAAGAATGTCGAGGAAATCCCTAAAAGTGAATGCATAAGCTATCATGTCCTTCACTTGCATAAGCTAGTCAACACATACAGACTACAGAAATAAGCTTAGGTTCCTGCAAATAAATAAACAGTAGTACATTTGCTTAATGATGTAATTACACACCTGGGTAATTAGGGTTTCCCATGAAATTGATCCCATTTGTTCTTCTAAACTTTGCTTAAGAGGCTTTAATCTGCTGACTAGAATAGAGCATGCCAGACGAACTGCTTCGCAGCTTGATTCAGATTTGGTGCTTCCAGCAGTTAAACCTCCCTGAACCAAACTCAGAGTATCTGCTTGAATGATTCTAACCCTATCCAAAAGATCTTTTTTCTCTTCATTCCATAGCTGTTCGAGACCAAACGCAGCCATTTGCTTCACCTTTGTCCACAGTCCCTGGCCTAGTTCAATTCCTCCGACTTCGACAACAATTGAACCATCATTTAGAATGGATACTTTCCCTGGAGTCGGCGTTGGTTCCACTTCATATACAATTGGTACCCAGGAAATCCCTCGTTTTTTCCATTTGTTGCAACTATTGAAATGCAATACCATTTCAAGTCGATCGTAGTAGCTTGCAGATGTAAACAACTCATCAACTATAGCAGGTAAAGTATATTCCGGAGCTTCTCCGCTGCTACTTCCATAAAACAACTTAAGGCTTTCATACGTATGCAAATTTCTTTTTCTCACAACATCGACATCCAAGGACAGGAAAGATGCTACACGCTCAATTATAGCTTCGGCAATGTAAGATCCCTGTACCTGCCCTGGTGCTCGCATTGATGATTTACTTGTAAGATTCGTCTTGCATAGTTTAATATCAAAATCGAGAGCACCCCAGTTGTACTTTTCTAGACAACTTATAATGGCATGTGAAATAAGTGGACTATAATCCTCTGATATGCCTGCATCTACCAACAAATTCAAGTACAAGGCCGTAATCTTTCCATCGGATTTAAAACCGACGGAATATGTTATTTTCATTGGATGTCTTCCTCCTACCATTACCATATCCGTGCTACGATCAAGGTACATCTTTATTGGACGACGCAACTTAAAGGCTGTGAGAGCACATGCTGTTGCAATCTGTGAGCATCAGGGAAAATCCATAGTCTTAGAGTTCATTAGCTAAATCATAAACACTCCAAAGCCAGAGAGGGAAAGATAGAGTATGGCATCATGCTAATTATTATTTTGCCTAAAATGTAGCAAAATGATATGATTGAACAATTTCGAGATTTTGAGACATTTTGACTGGATGTACAATGAGTTAAAAATATAAATTATATCTATTAACAAGAAAAGCCATAACTAACTGTAATAGGGGAAGAATTCTACAAAAACAATTTACATGATTTACCAAAACAATATAAACTAATTCTTTCAGTGAACATAATGCCATGGATTTGACCTTACTCTTAAGGTTTCGATATTTTTTATTTCATGAAAGAATTACATAACTCTACTTTGTTTCAATAATAGAGAAATTAACTAACGAACTGGTTAAAAAATACAGAGGTAGCAAAATCAAGCATTAAGAACATCATGAAACAATATCCTATCATTAATTTTTTTCTAGGGATCTCCTATAATGATGCTAGTTTATATGCTATGCAAAGAGTTATATAATCTGTATTCTACGTTTATTATACACTTCTTTATTTTTTTTAAAGTAATAATATAGATGATTGTTTTGTTTGATCATCTATCACCAAATGATATCCTTATGAAATAAAGTTCAAAAAAAAAATTAAAGTTCTCATTCTCACAGGATTTGATCGAGTGGCTTTCCCACCAAAACCTCCTCCAACTCTTCTTGTAATCACACGAACATTATGCTGTGGTATTCCAAGACATTTTGCAATAACACCCTGGGTAGCCTCAGGGTATTGATTAGAACTGTAAACCACTATACAATTATCTTCATCTGGTATGGCAAAGGCTGTTTGTGTTTCCATATAGAAGTAATGCTCAGATTCAAGTTTAACCTGCATATATCAATGGCATAATAAACTACCAATTCACTAAAGAAAATTACTTGGTCGTTCGATAACAAGTTCATAATACAAATAAATATTAATCATATGGTAAATTGAAGGGCCTTCACTTGATAGCAAACATTCAAGGCGAAAAAAATCATGCATACATGAAACAAGAAGATTTTCAACCCATCCTATGTAGCAAAGGTCATTTAGTATTTATCTATTATCTAATTTTTATCATGGTCCTAGCATTCAGCTCTTGAACCCAAATGGCAAAAAAAAAAAAAGAAATCTGGCAAGGTAAAGGAGATCAAGAAATGTATCCTCTCTTTCAAGATGAAATTGGGTCTATTTAGTGTCATGCTCATCTGTGATACCCGAAAAAAACCCATCAAAGACTAACATGTCAGTTTTTTTTTTCAATGTGATAAGAAGGTGACGTTTTAAAAGTCTGTAGACGAATTTCTAAAATCTCATGATGCACACTACATTTTGATTTAACCCAGTGCTTCAAAAGTCTGTAAATGGATTTATACAATCTCATGATGCTCATTGGTATTACTTAGCTTCATGTAAGTTTTAAATGTAAGCAAATAATTTGAGAATGAAAAAATCGTCTCCATGATGTTGATAGCCATAATTTCTCTAAATTAATAATAGATTATAGTAATCAACTCTAGAATAAAAAAAAATCCGTGTTAAATTTCATACATTTTTTTTCTACTTTTATTGTGCATACATTTTGGGAACAATTCTATGATTATATGTTGGTTCCTATTTTTTTCTATTAAAGCTGTGTTGTATCAAGATTCATGTTATCCTCTCAAGCTATTTATCACTCATATCGAACTCCTTAGCATTGTTATCTGGTATCAGGAGATGAAAATAGCTCAATCATCATTTTTGACTCCCTTGTAGCATCTCAATAGATTGTCAAAAGGGCATGTCTTGGCCATATAGTGTAACCTGGAAAAAGATTTAAAACTATAAAAATATACAATAGTCTAACATAATAATGTGGGACTAAACTATTATCTCCAAGAACAACATAATCAATTAGCCAAAAAATAGTACCAAGCTAAGATAACAGAGTGATTATCCTTTATCTTGATGAAATCAATAAAGAGAGCTCACACCTCAGCTGAGAGAATTTTGTGATCAGCTTCATCCATTCCCTTGGCCAGATCTCCAACTTTTGCAGGATATAGAGATGGAGGAATATCAAAGAAACTTGACCTTCTAACAGCATCTTCAACAGAGAGAATCGGAGGTTCCAGGCCTTCAGTGGAATATTGTACAATTGCTTGTTTTGCAGCCATATTGGCATATCTCTGTGTTTCTGCAACCTAAAGTAATCAAATAATCAGATTTCAAAGGAATTCTGATCACTGCAAATCTAGAAGACCGTACAAAATGATTTTACTTTAATAATCATGACTAACTTCTCCAGGATGTTAAATATTCATTACCAAAATAGATAGAAAGCAAACAAGAGAGAGGAACAAAGGGAGTATACCACAATTCCAAGACATTGACCAGAATATTCAGTCAAAGAATCCGCAAATAATGGTTCGTCTGCAAATCTAAAGCTAGATCCGATGTTTTTTCCTCCTTCTGGGATATCATTGATGCTAATATAAGCAATGACCTTACTAGATACCAGAGTAGAGTTGAATGTAATTCCCTTTACAAGAGCAAAAGGCCGGGTGCTGTAAATAAATGCTCCATAGAGGCAATCTTTAGAAGAAGGGATGTCATCAACGTATAGTGCTTCACCTAGTTTGATCATAAGATTATTAATAGCACAAAATAGTCGCAACAAAATAACCTATGGTCTAAAGAAGAAAAATTTAGCACATGAAGAATGATACTGTCGTATGCATCCACATTTCATTAGTAATAATGCATGAAATGGTTGCAAATTATTGTAAATCCATAAAATTAAAAATAAAATATATTTACATAACTTTAGCCAAAATTTCCAAAATCATTTTCCATGTCAGCATCGTCGCCGTCGCCAACTAGGCAATTATCAATGGTCAATTAGAATTCCCGACAAAAAAAGAATTAAAGTTGGAAAACAATGCAAGTTAAATGTACTAAGAACGTGAATTTGTAGATAACAAATTTTCATTAATTGGAAAAAATGTGCAACTTACGGGACTAAAAATGTAATTTTCTCATAAATTTTCATGTAGCCAAACCCCTTCATAGAGTTCAATAGCTTGATATATTGCATGTGTTTAATGGCCTACTAAACTACATGTAGCCACACATCATAACTATCATTTTAACCAACAAGAAGCCACTCTAATCAGAATGAAAACCCACTATTAGATGTTGAACTTTATTGTCAACCTTTAATCAAAGCCTTCAATTATGATGCATTTTGTATTAAATGAATTGTAGGTTATTCACCTCCTATATGAGATGCATTCTTTACCAACATAATTGCGGGCAATTTACCCTTTAATATAGATATGACATATATGATATATTTTGTCATGGGCGGATTGCAAGTCATCCACCCTCTATATGTAATGCATCATTTATTGCGTGAATTGTAGGTCATCCTCCCTCCATATGATATATATTAATTTTCAATAAAATAAGATCAATGTAATTATTAAAAGAAATAACCCAAAACCACATATATACCAGAGGCTTGAATTTCGGCTGCAACTTTTTTGATAGGTTTGCCAACAGGAAAGTATTCTGTGCTAAACTCAACCAATTGCTTTGAAGATATTATGACATCCGGAATGTGAAGATTATTCTTCTCAACCTGAGCTAAGTCTTTAGCTAGTGGTTGAAAAAACTTGAACAAAAAAGCAACAGCCAAACTTGTTCTGTATCTTGGATGAGAAGTTCCTTCTTTTGGTACGATGATCTCCTTCAGTAATTTAATGGCTTCAATTAGCACAGTGACAGTGAGAACTTTACCAACCAAAAAATTTTCAACTTTCCTAGCTCTGATGGCATGTTCAGTGCCATAAGCACCAAAAGCCAAGTGCAGTTTCAGTAAAACATTATCTTTAGAGAACTTATCAGAAGCAACATGAGCCAAGAAAGCAGAATTTAGATAAGACACAGCATTCCCAAGCGGTCGTGGAGCTGCTCTGTATGTTTCAAACATAATATTGTATTTGCCAGTTCCAGATGATGAGTTACTTGCTGAACTCCAATAAGGAATATGTATGCTTATAAGTATGGTTCTATCATCATATGGAGGTCCCTCCAAAAACTCCTCAAGTGTAAGAATTAGCCTTTCTGAAGCCATCTGAAGACAAACAGTTGATCCAGCAGCAAGGAGTATTGTAGCGATATCTGAAGGAAATTGGTATCTTTGAGCCATAATCAGATTCCCACCCAAGCTAGCCATATTTCTAACAAATGGTGTAGCCACCTTATCCATATGTTCAGCAATTTTACCAAAGACCAATTCTCCTTCTGAATTCAGTACATTTCCACCCCTTTCTTTCAGCACTTCAATAGCTTTAGATATTGTCACAGCGGCTCCAAGTGTAAGCCCTTTGCTATTCCTTTCAATGATCGAGAGTTCTGGTATTCCTGTGAGACTAATATACTTATCGTACAGGTTAATTTCCTTGTAAACGCCAGACATTGTGTTACCCACAACCATTTTAACATGGCTTTCAATGAATTCACTAGAATTCAAAAGTTCATAAAGCTCCTCAAAGCTAGCAGGTTGATACCATTGACATTCTGGGGCACCATTATCCGTGAAACTCTTCAAGGTATTCATGGAAGAATTGATCTCCCACTTCAAGAATTCAGGAAAAGTGCAGACTTTGTGTTGATTGTAAGGAGGTAATCTTTCCACATTTGCATCTTCTGGCTTTTCCCAGAATATATTAAAACCCAAATCCTCCAAATCAACATCAGCTGCAAAGCTCTTGCAGACATCCGCAATTGGTCTAAATCCTGTACATCGACAAAGATTACCAGAAATAGCCTTCTCAGCCTCATATTTTCTGATCTTCGAGAACCCTCTGGGAGGCTTAGGCCTATTTGTATTGTCTGCATTGTTGAGGGCAGAAAAGAGTGACAGACACATTCCAGGAGTGCAAAAGCCACACTGGGATGCATGGAATCCTGCGAACCTCTGATGAATCGAATGGAAACCATCCTTGCTATTTCCAAGCCCCTCAGTGGTGGTAACAGAGCATAAATTTATGCTGCAAAGTAACGTGAGGCATGAACTAACACTGGATCCATTCACTTGGCCACTAACTGGATCATATTTGGAAAGAAAAACAACACAAGCACCACATCCACCTGATCCATGAAGACGAAATTTATATTAAACAAGGGATTTGTTAAACCTGAGTTCCATAGAGAAATATAAAGATATTATTGACAAAAATGTAATCAATTGATCACCATAAACATATCACACATAGAAGCAGACATAGACTAGGGCTTGATGCAATTTCACATTTGCATGTCTGGAAGAATGCTAATAATGGAACTTGTGCATATTTTAATTATATATTACTATTCTATTATTTCACATATGTATATTAATAACATCATATGATCTTTAAAACTTAGATATTTTTTTACAAATAATTCAATAATTATTTAAATCAAAATATTAGATGAGAATCCCAAACGTAATGCATTGTGTAATTATGCTAACAACTAAGCGAAAGTTTCGTCACACCTAACCCCACAACAGGGACACAACATCATGTTTGAAAAATACACCTAAAATGTTCTCATAAACGAAAGCTTTTTAGGATGAACACATTCACCCCCACCTATGGGATGAAGGAGAATTCGAGCTCAAGATCCTTACAAAAGTTTTGCAATCAAGTATTCCGTTATGAATAATGATTGGGAGAGTGAAAATCATAGTGAATGACATGACACCTTGCATGAACGATCTCCGACGGGTTCACCGTGCCCCCCAGGGTATAGTTTGATTCAGGCCGCGGCCGCCGATGGTGTCCAAGCAATAATCGGACGTGCGCATGTAAAGTGTCACGTCATACCACATCATTCACTATGATTTTCACTCTCCCTATCATTACTCATTCCGTTATACCCAGGCCCCCTGCATCGAGAGGCGGCTGGTGTATCATAAAAGAAATAGGGCTTTAATTCAGAACTAATTATTCACACCGAAACAGAATTACTGCAAAAAGAAAAATGATTGTATATCAAAATTAATACTTGAAACATTCAAATGATGGGAAATAGAAACCTGGAGCCGAAAAAATTGCACCTTTTCCAACTAGAAACGCTGACTAACAAAATAAAGAAAAATGAATTCTGATTTTCGCACCCCTTCCCTGAAACAAAAGTAAAGTGACTAGAACTAAGACCGAACCAGTCCTTATTAATTTATTTATGACCGTCCGAGGCGGAGGTTATATGTACGGTTTAAAAGAAAATTGGCAATTTAATTTGAAAGTTTTTCCAATAGTTAAATCACACATCTTAATTTCAAAATTATCAAATGATATATCTAATACTTATTTTATCCCTGCACTCATTCGATAAATCAATTATTATAATATACAAAGATAAATTATCCTAAACTCCCCTTAATAAACTCAACTTCCTCAATCTTTATATTAAAAAAAAATTCGTTGTTTACCTGCAAAGTTTTATTTATTTCAACTACCTAATACATACTAATTTACCTAATTACTTTTAACTTTTTTAGGTAAAAAAGTTCAAAATAAAATATAATTCCTCTTAAATTTAATACTATTTAAATAAATCTAGCTAGTATATCTTCTATCAAATTATGTACGATTCTTTTTTCAATAGATTGGATTAGGCTGAAACGATTGGGTCATCCGATTCATCCTAAGTCAATCAATTGATATGACTCCCAATCGATTGGTTAAGCAGAAAAAAAGTTGTGTTTAATTTGATAGAAAATATACTAAATTTAATTTAAATATACTAAATTTAGAAAAAAAATTATATCTGCTTTTGGATTTTTTTTTTACCTATAAAAATAAGGATTTTGTTCTCTCTTGACAAATACAACTGATCGATTATCTATTGATTCCTAATTGATCGAACCAATCAATTGGAGCAGCTCCAATCAATTGTGAGTAGTTTCGATCGATTCTTGATCAACTAGGTTTGAAAAAAAATCATACTCAATTTGATAAAAAATACTAGATTCTAATTAATTGATGCTGAATTTAGGAGAAATTATATCCCATTTTGGATTTTTTTTTAAATAAGGATAATTAGGTAAATCGGTATGTATTAAGGAGTTGAAGCAAATAAAACTTTGTATGTAGGAAGTGAAAATGAATTATTCTACCATAGGGATTGACAATAAAGTTTAAGATGTAGTTAGGGGTTTAAACATAATTTACAGATGTTACAATCAATTTGGTCATAATTTTAAAAATAAAAAATAAAAAATCTTCTACTATTAAAAAATCATTATTTTTGATATAGTACAATTGATGTTTCGAAGTATGAATAAAAATAGAAAAATTAGGCAAGTACATAGGTCTTAGTTCCATATCGTTCTGATGGTAAGGCGAGTCGTTCGCCCTCAGTGCCCCTGTCAATCCGTCTCAAGGCCAACACGGAGGAGGTAAATCACGGGGGCTATTAGCCCGGATGTTGTGGCTAGCGTGTGGGGAGGGTGGGCATACTGGTTTTGCCAGGATTTGACCCCCAGACCTCTTGATGGTAACACCCACACACTAACCATCAGTCCATCCCATGGGTACTACTAGTTCCATATCGTTCTGAGCTCTATAGGTTCATCAATCGATTTCAGTTAAATTAACTGATAATCTAAAGAGCTCGAAATAATATGAAATCAAATCTTATATATTCGTCTAGTTCTTCTAATTATATTCATACTCTCAAACATAAATTTGACACACTATATTGAGAATAATAATTTTTTAATATAAATAAAATTTTTAAATCATTAAAAAAACTTATTGATATCAACTGATTTGTTATATAATTTAGAACCTTAACTTTAATCAATTATGTAACAATTGATTTAAATCTTTTTTAATAATTAAAAACTATAGTATGTATTCAAAATATTATTGTTTTTAATATAGTATATCAAATTGTTATTTGAGAGTATCAATATAATTACAAGAATTAGATAAATATATAGGATTGAGTTTTATATCATTCCGAGTTTTTTAGTCAATCAATCGATTTTAACCAAAATCGGTTAATAGATCTAAAGAGCTCGGAATGAAATAGCACTAGGGATGACAATTTCCTCGAAATCCGATAGGAAATCCGACATCCGATCCGAATGGAATAAGATATGAAGAAATGTTTAGACCCGATTATATTACTCGGGTATGGGTATGGAGACGGATGTGGTAACATTCTACCCATACCCCTACCCAATACCCGATATATATATATATATATATATATATATATATATATATATATATATGCGCCTTATTTTTTATTAGGAAATAAAAAAGTTTAGCCCGATTTTGCCTAAGAAAAAAAAATTATTTTGCCTCTTTATCTGGTCACCGATATGTATTGCATCTTCTTTTCTATGAGAAATGCTCACCTGATCGAAGGAGCGCGAGATGAGTAAGTGTAAACAAATACATTGAAATAATTTATTTTTTAAAAAAGAGAATGGTATATAGTAATAGAATGATGGGTAGGATATGGATACCCGATCCTCCGATAGGTATGGGGATGGATATAGAGATGGACATAATAAATGGTGATGGGTATAGAGGATATAGAATCATACCCGATTCCTATCCATTGTCATCCCTAAATGGAACTAAGGGGGCATTTGGTTTGGGGTAATAGGGAATAGAGAATAGAAATCGATAATAACCATTTCTATGGACACTGTTTGGTATGTGTCAATGGGAATGAAAATAATAGAATCATTCTCTCATTTTCATTCCTACTCCCTCCTCATCAATCAAACTCCTCAATCATTCTTTCATTTTTCATATATCCAAAATCCTCTTTTTTTATTTTTTATTTTACTATCTCATTTTGCATTCTCTCATTTTACTCTCTCTCAGTATCTCTTATTACATTCTCTCTTTACATTTTAAAATTTCTCTCTTTACATATTTGCTCTTTTACCTCTCTTATTATATTTTCCCCCTCATATTTTATATTATTTTCTCTCTCTACTTATTAATCTCATTTTCTCTTTATACTTTCTATATCACTCTCTCTATACCTCTTTTGTCATAATTTATATATCTTTATTTTTTCACTTTTTCTTCATATTTTCTATATCACTTTCTCTATCTACATTTTATGTAACACACACTCTCTCTCTCTACTTGTCTTATCTTATTTTCTCTTTATATTTTCAATATCACTTTCTCTCTCTATCTCTTTTATTATAATTTTTCTAATTTATTTATCTTTATTTTTTCACTTTCTCTATATATTTTCTATATCAATTTTTCTCTCTACCTTTCTCATCTCATTTTATCTCTTTATATAATTTTTTAATGATTCCTCTCTCTCTATTTTATATCACATATTTCCTTTGTAGCTATCTTATCTTATTACTTTCTCTCTTTACTTTTAATATTCATTTTCTCTATCATCCTATTTTCCTTATTTTTTTCTTCTATTTTTTTCTACCTCCCTTCTCATAATTTCTCTCTCTATATTTTTTTACTTTATCTCTCAACCCATTTTTATTTCACTTTATCTATTTTATATTAATCCTATTATTTTAGATAACTTTGAAATTTTTATAGATTCTCATTGTTAAAGTTAAACTGAACCAAACATCATCTATAATAATAATTTTTATTTCAAAATTTGAACTAAATACTACCAGTATAATCATGATTCCATTACCATTGACCCCTTAACGAATCTTATTATTATTTTGATTAATAAATTTAAACTTATCTAATTCTCCTAATTATATATATTCATACTATTAAATATCAATTTAACTTATAATACTGTGAGTATTCATTTTTTTAATATGAATAAAAATTTTTTAATCATAAAGAAAGTTTTAATTCGATTGCTTTACTAACGAATGAAAGAAGAGGCAAAATGAATATTAAGTGAGTGATTTGAGTATTTGATAAACTTTGTACGTTCGGTAATTATTTGTCTAAATAAAATGAACTTTGTTTATAAAATTTAATAAGCATGCATATTATAATATTAATGTTGACTTTATTGTAAAGTTAGTAGGACGGAGTTGGTGGATAAGTATTTATATTATACAATTAATAATTAATGGATGAGGAATTAATAGATAAAAATTAATATTAAGAAGAGTTTGTGGGTTACTGATTGAGTTATTTGAAAACTAACAATCGTAAAAAAAAATAATAATAATAATCGTCCGGCCGGGTCCGAGCCTGCCCAAAAAATAGTCTGTCCTATCTATCCCGTTCCCTAGCGACGACCGATTAGTCGTCCGATCGTCGATCGGATATCACCGATAATTTTGATCGATGTACCGAATCAAATGATATTCTAGAAGAACGGTGAATCGGTCGGAATCGCTGAAATTGCAATCTCATCGGATTTGACGGTGAATCCGGTGAGATCGCAATTGCGACAATTCCGACGGGTTCACCGTACCTCCCAGGATATAGTTTTGTTCAGGACGACGGCCGGAGACCGCCGGTGGTGCCTGATCAACGATCGGACGACTCACCGACCGTCGTCGGAAAACGAAATAGGCGGGACAGGAGCTATTTTGGGGACAGAAAATCTGCCCTCGGTCCGAGTGGGCAAGCCGGCTAACGCATATTTTTCAAAAGGAAAAGAAAAAAAAAATTGAAAACGTCTCCAATAGGGTTAGAGGCGCCTCAAGTCTAAATGCGAATGCGGTCGGGAGCGGATCGGAGGATCCACCAGATATCAGATTTTCAGCATGCTTTACATGCATGCGACGAGAACCTAAGAATATATATAGAGATAGATTAAGGCATACCCTCTCCGCAGCCGAGCTTAGGACCCGTAAACCGGGTGCGAGTTCTCAAGAACTCCAGTAAGGTGGTGGAAGGATCCACCTCGGCGATCTCGAAGCGCTCCCCGTTGACGGCGAACACCAGCTTTCCGGCTGCCATCTCAACGGATCCGCCCGATCCGAGGAGCTGGATATAGGCGGCCCTCTATCGTTGCGCTTTGCTATATAGTGAGGGTATGAACCTTTCACCATCGACCCCGTGGCAGATGAAGTGTTGTATCCATTTCTGAGACGGAGACGTCTCTTCTTTGACCCAAAGTCACTTGAAATTGAAGTTTTTCTCTATCGGTGAAGGGCAAGTTTAGCAAAAATTTCATTTGCCCCCGTTAATTACTTGGTCGAAAATGGTCTAAATTTTGCGTTTCATTCTCTTATCTATATATTGAAGCAGTTCGAATTACAGATGATATAATTTAACACGGCATAATCTAATATCCGTAATTTTAGAAATTTAATTTGATCCTACTGTAAGATTTTGGATTGGTTTTAATATAATTAACCAAGTTAAGTTAGGTCATGTATATTTTTGATTCTTATGTCTAAGTGTGAAGGAGCTTAAGAGCACAAGAAGTCGAGCGAAAGATGTAACAACGAGAAGGATGACACAGGGAAAGAAGCTGACGGGCTCGGTGCATATGAGGGGCACAAAGACTACCGAAGAGTACATCGGTGGATGAGAAGGGTGTGCGCTATATCCGAGAGCGAGAAGTTGAGGAAGAAGCCCGTTCGAGGATGAAGGCCAGAGTCGCGTTCGGACGAGCCTAATTTTGGTTGGCCAAAAATCACCTAAGCGGACGAAAACGGAGAATAGCCAACACGAATGTTGACTTTGATCAGATGATCAACGGAGGCACCTCAATTACCTTGGGAGACGCCTCAGTTGAAAGAATTGGTTCTGCACAAAAATAGAACTGAACCTCAAGTTAAAATTGAAACGTCTCAGGTCGGAACTGAGGCACCTAGATCAAGAGTTATCACTGAATGATCATTGGTGTCGTGGATAAAATCTTATCAATCTGATGTAGGGTATGGCTCGGAAAACTAATAAAATTGTGGTGAAAAGAATATAGAAGACTATTTCGATCCTTCAATTTAGAAGACTAGCAAAGTCGAAAAGAGGATAATATGGAAAACTATCTTGATCCCTCGTTTCGAAAGTCTAGCAAAGACAAGAAAGTATAAGACTCCAATCCGCAACCACGGGATAAAAGAAAAGACTTACTTCTGTGCCAAAGTCCAAGGTAAAAGGCTCAATCCTTACAAGGCCAGAGGCTCGGAGAGAAAACTCGATCCTAACTAAGAGGTCAGAAAAGATAAGTCAATCCGACCTACTACGTAGTCGAGAGAGATAGCTCGTTCCGATTGAGCGGCCAGGAGAAATAGCTCAATTTAACCTCCCAATCAAGAGAGATAACTTTATTCATAGCATCAATCCCACTGAGTGTTGAATGACCGAGTGGCCGAGGGCATCGATGCCAGTGCGCCAACCGCGCTTCGAATGGTTGAATATTAGAGCGCCGAGTGGCTAAACACTGAATGATAGGTAGTCGAGTGGCCATATGTCAACTTAGCGTCGAATGGTTGAATGTTGAATGGTTGAGTGACCAAGGTAGAATTATCGATCGAGTGGCCAAGCACCCAATGGTTGAGCACCAATCAAGCGTCTAATGACTAAATGGCCTAGGAACAAGCGACCAGACGTCTTACCACTAATGATTAAGTGGCTTAGGGCTGAGTGGCCAAGTGGTCGAGCTCTGAATGGTCGAACATCGAGTGGCCAAGCACTGATAGACCATTGAATGACCGAGTGCAGAGCATCGAATGACCAAGCACCAAGTGACTGAGCACCGATCAATCGAATGATCAAATGCCGAGCGTCGGGCCGACTTACAAATTATCAGATATGAATATTGAAATTACTATTGCGCCCATCAATGCTAACATTAGATACTTTTGTACGGCAATTAGATAATCACGCTTTACAATTGTCACATTGTAATGGTGTGATATAAAAAATATGTGATAGATTTGATTTTAATCTACTGTATTAATGATAGATTTGATGGTATACCCACGCCGTAGCCAACAACTACTGCTTTAATTTTAGTTTTTTATTATGCATGTGCACGGTTGGTTTGTGCAAATGAACAAAATTTCAACGTCAGCTTTCTTAACTTAAAAGAAAATCTAAGAATAGCTATGAAATTAATTATGGAATTGTGTTTTTGTTGCTATTCCTCGATTGAATCTCAATTTCATCATAGATCCTTGATTGAATCTTAATTTCGTCGGGATTAGCGATAAGAATACAATTTCGTTGGTCATTTATCGACGGAACGCCAATTCTATCACTAATTCCCGACGGAATTGGGATTCCATTGCGAGTATCAAGATCAAAAATTAGGGTTTTATGCACGGCGCCCCCTATTCTTGACTCCTCTTCCAAATCTTCGACGATCTCGGCTCCGCCGTCTCTCTTCGACGACCACTCTGTGTTGGGACCTTAACATATGACTAGAGGGGGGTGAATAGCCGATCACCCACTTCGATCGTGATTTCTTCCTACACGTGTTAGCAAGCGCAAGCAGAAAACTTAACCATAAATTAAAACAATGTTAACACCAAACCTTTACGTGGTTCAGAGATGATACTCCTACTCCACGGCTGTCCATAAGGTCGACGATCCCGATCCTTCGGTGGATGACTCCCCGGAACATTTCCGATTAGCTCTTGTCGCTCCTTGTAGGTGGAGAAACCTCGCCATAAACTTTTGACAACTTCTGAGCACTTGTAGGCTAATAACAAGCTTTATCCAAGCTTATTTCGTCAAAGAAACTCAGCCAAAAACGAGTTCTCTAAAATAATGCTCGATGCTGAAAAGATCGTTACCAGTCGACTGGTGCTAACATCAATCGACTAGTCCTCTTGAATTCGAATGTCACAGACCGACGCTTCGAATTCTAGTCGACATCAGTCGACTGATGCTAGGATCAGTCGACTGATCTTTCTGTGCTCTACATCAGTCGACTGCCAACTCCCTAAACCTAGGATTTTCCTTCCCGAGTATAATTCCCTCAGCACTCGAACCCTCACGTGAGCTGACTCCTCATCCAGCAGCCTCGACCTGTTGCCTTCAAGCCTTCTTTGACCTTGGCTCTCGTCCCTCGGATGCATGTAAGCCCACGGCTCGTCTCCCCACGTCATCCTTCGTGTATGCCTCGAAGTTCGCTTCCCTCGGCTCATCGTCCCTACTTTGTCCACGGTCCCTCGGATGCATGCAAGCCCATGGCTTGTCTCCCCATGCCATCCTTCACCGGACCCGAAGACGTCCAACTAAGTCTATGTGTATTTTACAAACCTGCACACTCAAATACACATATTAGATCAACAAGAAATCCTAACTTAATCATATTGACACACACATCAAAACTCATGATCCACTCGATCACACTTGGATCGATTGCACCAACACTCTGGTCTAAGTACGCTCCTCTCTCCGCCCTCTTTCCTTTTCCCTTCCATGTGCTCATGGTCGGGCAAGCTCGCGACGACCAACTTGGTTGGCTGTCAATTCGCGATTGGGAGCTCAGGGCCTCGACCTTGGCCGCCTGTGACCGCGAGCTTGGCCAACCGTGTGCATGCAGCGGTGGGCTTGGCCGCTTGTGAGCTCGTGGCCACGAGCTTGGCCGACCGTGAAGAGTTTGTAAACTTTACTAAAAGTCATCTAAGATATATGAATGGTTCTAAGTTGCATTGTTTGTGTAATAATTACAAATGTAGAAATATAACTTTCTATGATCAAAATATCATGAAAATATATATATGTAAAAATGACTTTGTATATTACTATAGTTGATACTATCACAAAAAGCTTTATTTTTCTCATTCAACTGGTGCTTGGATTCTAGCGAAGGAATATCAAATTCCTAAATCTAGCGACGACATATCTAGATCCATTGCCAATCTGCGACAGAATGTATTATCCCATCTTTGAATTCTAACGATGGAATATATTATCACGTCATTAATGTTTAACGATTGAATATAATTTCATCGTAAACTAGCGATGGAATAATACATTCCACTGATAACCCATGTCAACTACCAACTTTCAAGCGACAAAATTATTTTGTCGATAAGGCTATCTCCTGATGATAGAATAGCGACGGTTATTTCTATCACTAATTGCAATTTGTTTTATAGTGCTGTGAAATAGTTCCCATTGGCCTACGCTTAAGCAAGATATTTGATGATAACTAAAAATAAAAATAATAAAAAAACGATGCCCATTGGTTACCAATGGATGTAAAAAAAAAAAAAGGCGATTATGCTCGCCCCCAGCGCCCCCGACAGCCTGCCCCTAAGCCAAGACGAGGGAGGTAAATCACGGTAACCGAAACAGTTAGGACACAATTGGGCCGAGAACTTTGTACACAGGACGCCTTTGATATTATCGCAGCGCGCCCCGTGCGGCTCGAATGGAGGATGGGGCCATGGGGTCGTGCACGACAACTAAATCGTTGATCACTGCTTACATGCGATCTCTATTGACTCGCTATGCAACTTGACCCCCTTCCAACCTCCTCTACAAGAACTTGCGATAAGACCAAGGGTAAAAAAAAAAATGATGAACCAAGCAGATAAATTGAATCTGGGGTGATCGGTCCGATCCTATAGAAGTTTCCCACCGGTCACCAGGGTAAATCGGGAAGCGCTCACAGTGAGCAGTCTAGAAGCCCAGCATCCCAGGATTCGCGCCCCATTTGGAGGAAAAATTCCTGCAAAATGCGCTATAGCTGGAGATCGAACCACGGATGCCTGGGTTAACTACTAGTTACCCTACCGCTGCACCATAACCCCAGAGGCAAACCAAGGGTAAAGAGGATCTATAAGAAAGGGCCATTGAGAGGGAGGTCTCTAGTACGCGTACAAAGAATTAATAGGAATGTTAGAAAGATATTTGAGTGATCTCAGATTAAAATATTGAAAAGTTGTAAAGAGAATTTGTTGGTGCAAGTTGCATCAATGATGTTCCTCTTTAAGTGTTTTAATGTTTGACAATTCACTTAAGTCAGTGATATATTGACCAGACAAAGGGGAGCAAAAGTGAAGTAAACTAAGCTGAAGAAAAGTCCTAGTTAATCTAGGTATCGAGACCCTAAGTCCCAGCGAAGGGCTGCTGGGCACCTAGTGAAGGGCTGCTAGGTATCAAAACCCCAAGTCCTAGCGAAGGAATGCTAGGCACCTAGCGAAGGGCTGCTAGGTATCGTAACCCTAAGACTAGCGAAGGGCTGCTAGGCACCTAGTGAAGGACTACTAGGCATAGAAGACCTAGCGAAGGGCTGCTAGGCACTAGCGAAGGGCTGCTAGGCATAGAAGACCTAGCGAAGGATTGCTAGGCACCAGGCGAAGGACCGCTTGGTAACAAAGACCTAGCGAAGGGCTGCTAGGCACCTGGCGAAGGGCTGCTAGGGAATGAAGACCTGGCGAAGGACTGCTAGGCACCTAGCGAAGGATTGCTAGGTAATGAAGTCTTGGTCCAAGGTGTTGGTGCAAAAAGCACCATATCGAACCTTGTTTTGATATTGGCAAAGGATTCAAAGTTAAGTTTATTGGTGATCTAACAATGTTACTCAAGTGTGCAGGAAAAGTCCTAGCGAAGGGCTGCTAGGCACCTGGCGAAGGAATGCCAGGATACAAAGTCCTAGCGAAGGGCTGCTAAGCAACTAGCGAAGGGTTGCTAGTCACCAAGTCCTAGCGAAGGGCTGCTATGCAACTAGCGAAGGGCTGCTAGTCACCAAGACCTAGCGAAGGACTGCTAGGCACCAGGCGAAGGACAGCTCGGTATCCAAACCTGGCAAAGGACCGTCAGGCAAAAGTCCAACCAAAGGAGCGGTTGGCATCAGGTACATTCTCCCGAGAGGAGTAGGTGAGGACGCGTTCCCCGTCGAGGGAACAGTAGGCGTCGGTTCGACCTAGGGCTCCATTTTGGAGACCAAAGTCAGAACCAAGACAGCTAAGGCTGTATAAACTAATAATTATTTGTTTTATTGTGTTTTGGACTAACCCTAGATGCAGGACCGAAGGAACGTGTGTCTACAACTCAGAGAGCCTCAAAGGAGTGAGGCAGCAGCTGAGCAGGGCACCCTGAGTGTTCAGGGCGCCCCCAAGGTGAACCAGAACCAAGTGAAGCCAAAAGGGCTTCGGCTGCCTATTGGGCAGGGCGCCCTCAGCAGCCAGGGCGCCCTCAGCAGCCAGGGCGCCTTGGGCCCAGGTCTGCGAAGCCTCATCTTTATCCACAGCCGAGATTTCTGCGCGGAAGAAGTCAGCCAAGGCGCCCTCTGCGACCAAGGCACCCCCAGAGTCAAACTTATCCCTATTCGGATGGGATAACTGTTGACCGAGCTAAATCCGGATCGGCTGACATGTGGCAGGGCGCCCCCGACATCCAGGGCGCCCCTAGGTGCTATAAATAGCACCCAACGCCCAAGCCTTCGACAACAACTTCGAAACAACGCTTCTACGCTCTTCTGCTCTCGCGCTTCGCCTCGGAATCCTTCCAACTCGAGCCGACGACGTCCTGCTGCTCCGGAAAAAGTCGATCTTCCTCGGACGTCGGTAAAAAGAGCTATTTAAGTTTACTGTACTAAATTCTGTAATAATTTTCTGTAAACTATTTGCGCCTGATATAGAATTGCCCAAAGTAAACGGTCAACGACCGTGGGCCTTGGAGTAGGAGTCGACACAGGCTCTGAACCAAGTAAATCGAACTGTGTCTCTGTGTTTTCAATTTCCACTGCGTACTTGCTCTAAGCTTTCCGAAAGAAAAACGATTTCCGATATTCACCCCCCCTCTATCGGTTCTCTCGATCCAACAAGTGGTATCAGAGCGGGGAACCTCAAATTTGGTGCAACCACCAATATGGGAGTTTTTCGGATTCGTGAATTTTTTTATTTTATTTCTTTTCTTTTTTTAATTAACACCACTCGATATTTTCCGTCCTTTTATTTTAAAATAAAAAATATTTTCTGTCCTTTTTCAATTTTGAATTCTCATTTTTTCACCATAAGTTAGAATTGTTAAAATAATCAATTTTTAAAAATTTGTCATAAACTTTTATTATTATTATTTTAATATTATTTTTCTTGAAAATCGTGCTACATTAATTTGAGCAAATTTTCTCCCAACATTAAAGTCTTATCTTTTCATCATTAATCAAAATTGATAAAGCCACCATTTTCAAAAATTAGTCAAAACTTTTTCTTAATATTTTATTATTCTGCCTCGAAACTCGTGCAGTTTTTTTGGCTATTTTTCTCTCTCCCGCACTACTAATCCAAGACCAAGTCTTGGTACAGTTCTATTTTTTCTTTTTGTGTGCAAGATCTATCGTTTTAAATGGCCAATCAAGAATGGAACAGTGTCCGTCCACCACTTTTCTCCGGCAAAAACTTCAACTCCTGGAGAAGTCTAATGGAGTCCCTTCTGAAGGCGCACATGGACATATGGCGGATCATCCAAACGGGATTCTCTTTTCCCGTAAAAGATGAGTTATCAATCGAGTGGGATAAACTGGATGAATGAACCCTCAACCAAATAGAGACCAATGCAAGGGCAACTGCAATCCTACAATGTGGTCTAACCAAGGAGCAACTCGAACTAGTAGGTCCATGCAGATGTGCTAGAGAAATCTGGGAAAAATTGGTTAACCTTCATCAAGAGATCTCAGATGAAGAAGAAGATCAGGTAAATTATCTTGCCCTTTCAGTCCAAGCACAAACAGCCGAGTCAGAGTCTGAACCCGAATCCAAAATCGAACCAGAATTAGACGACGAATTGACTGAGACGGTAACCGATTTCGAATTCTTTTCAAATTTAGAATTAAGTAATCAAACAGATACTATAATGGTCGAGGAAGGTGTAAATTTTATTGCAGGGAAAACTCCTAAAGAACCACCAAAGAAGGAGCTTCAACCAGTACCCGAGTCCGACTCAGACATAGAATTAGAAGATGAGCCTAGATCCGAGGCGGCAAGAATCAAGGGGAGATTCCCAATACGGAACCAAAAGGTAAAAGTGTAAAATCAGATTTTAAAAATCATGTAATTTGTTACACATGCAGGGAGAGAGGGCACTACCAAAGTGAGTGTCCTACTCGTAAGAATCAAACGACACCAGTTCCAAAAGCACGAAGGGACAAAAGTCGCATCCAATGCTTCAAGTGCCAGGAGTTCGGGCATTACCAACGTGAATGCACAGACAAAAGAGCTACCAAGAATGCCGGACAAACGATCGACAAAGGTAAATTTACAATATTTGAAAATCCGTTATTTACCTTAAATAATGTGATTGATTCATGTAACTTAATTAAAGCAAACTTCAGAAAATTGAAACAAGAAAACGAAACCCTAAAACATAAGGTCAATAAGTTAGAAAATTTAATTCATAATCTTGCTGATTTCGAAAATCCGGAGTATTACTCCAATAGTGACCTTACTTAGACAATTGCTTGTTTTAATTATGTGTTTCTTTTTATTTTTGTTTTTTTGCTTAGAATTAGGACTGGATAGTTTAAGGACTGAACCAACTTAACTGAATTTTGAACAACATAGTATTGGGTGGAGGTGAGATGATAGTACGTTAGGGAAACCAATTCTAATAAGGTCAAGTCTACTTGGTCTCTTTAGACTGGTGAAACTAGCCAAAGCTACCGATCCAAGACCCAAACTAGTTAGACCAGAATTTATCAAAAAGTAATTTTGAAAATGAAATTTCACTAAAAGGCTTTGTCTAGGAAAGGGTTGATGATCCAATAAGGCTACGGCCAAAGAAGGCCTAGTGCCTCGCCAAGACCTGGAAGCCAATTTTTGAAATTCAAATTCAATTTACTTTTTGTTAAATTCAAATCTAACACAAATTTCCAGTTAATTTTAGATTCAAATATCTCTTTTCAAAATAAATTTAAATTGGGTTTAAAAAATTAATTTAACTTTTCAAAATTAATCATGACCTTTTCAAAATAAATCTTTAAAATATGCATCTCACAAAACAGTTAAGGATATCCTGTTTTGTCACTTAGAAATGGGTGAGATGCTTAGGACCTAAAAGTTGAGTCCAACCCAACCAACTAAATCAAATTCAAACTCATCTTAATTAAATCAATTAAATTCAATCAAATCTTAATCAAAATCAATTAAATTCAATCAAATCTTAATCAAATCAATTAAATTCAATCAAATCTTAATTAAATCAATTAAATTCAATCAAATCTTAATTAAATCAATCAAATTCAATCAAATCTTAATTAAATCAATCAAATTCAATCAAATCTTAATCAAATCAATCAAATTTAATTAAATCTTAATTAAATCAATTAAATTTAATTAAATCTTAATTAAGTCAATTAAATTCAATTAAATTAAATCAATAAAATTCAATAAAATCTTAATTAAATCAATTAAATTTAATTCAATCAAATTCAAAATAATTCAATTAAATAAAATTCAACTTAATTATTCTTAATTAATCTCAAATTCAACTTAATCACTCTCAACTAATTATTCTCAAAATTCAACTTAATTATTCTCAACTAATTGTTCTCAAAATTCGATTCAATCATTTATTTTCAAAATTAAAATATTTATCTCACACAACCCATAAGGTTAACATGCTTGACCACGTAGGACTAGGTGAGACATCTAGGACCTAAAAGCATAAATCAATATCCTTTCAAATAAAAAAAAATGTTTTCAAAAGTAATTCAAACTTAACTCTAATTTTTAATTTATTGTACTGTACCCTACTTTTTCATTTATCACATTTTTAGAGTCTAGGGCTTATTCTGATTTAGTCAAAATAGTCAACCCTAGTCCATATAGTCAAACCTGGTCAACACTGAAGTCCCTTAAGAACTTAGATAAAAGACAGACTGTGTCGGATACAGGGGGAGTTCTTCTTAATTTTTTTCGAAAAATTCAAATTTTTCAAAAACCTTATGCTTTTAAACTTATTCAAAATCCCTCGATATTACTATCTCGTTGAAAAATTATTATCATGATTTTCAAAAACTGTGCTATCATTTCAAGTTATGCTTTCAAAAATTTATCTTGAAAGTTATCATACTCAGAAGATTGTTCAAAATTATTCTTTTGATTTCAATAAACCCTAAAGACACAGAGGAAGGTCCACTTCATGATCTACAAGGACTCCTAGGATGTGTCAAATTTAGGGGGAGTTTGAGTCAAAAGAAGAATTTCTGAATATTTTTTTTAATTATTTGTTTTGAAGTTATTAGATAATTCTTATAATTTGAGTCAAACCTTAAGACTCAGAGGAAGATCGCTTGTAGTCAACAAGCTTCCTAGGACTGGGTCAAGCTTAGGGGGAGATTAAATTAAAAGAATTATTGAACATTTTTTCAAAATTATATGTTTTCATGCACTACACTTTTTAAATCCTGTTGAAAACATAAATAAATTTTCTTTCAAAATACTATTCTTTTAAATCATTTTGCTTATATATACTATCACTTTCAAAATTTTGCTTGACTTTAGAATACTTTTGAAAATAATATTAAAACTTTTTCTTAAAAGTACTTATATTTTTTTAAAATGCATAATATTTTTCAAAAGTACTTATATTCTTCAAAATATGCATAACATCTTTCAAAAGTACTACTATTTGTCAAAAGTACTAATACTTTCCAAGGTACTAATGTTTACAAAGTACAAATATTTTTTTCGATTTCAAAAGTGGAATTTAAGCTTTTGCTATGTTTTCAAGAATTATACTAAGTAATTCTTTTTCAAAACTCATAGGTTCTGATACACAAACTTTCTCTTAAAACTTATTTCAAAATATATTTCTTTATTGATATATATAGCAAAGGGGGAGAGCAAGAAAGAGAGAAAGGAATTTTAGTTAAACTTGTATCTCCTTTTCAAAAAGCAAAAATTTTTAAGTGTTTCAAATTTTTTTTAGGTGCATAACTTTACCATGTTCACCCATGTTTGTTTTTGATATATGTCAAAGGGGGAGGAAAGGTCAAAGTTAAGTGTTAAGTTAAGTATGAGAAATTTTTTTTCAGTTCAGATTACATTGGTTTTAGACTGTTCAGAATTGCTATGTTTTATTAGTCTTAACCTTCTTTATTAAAATGTTGTAATTTTTACTTAACTTTGAATTGTGTTGCCATAAATCAAAAAGGGGAAGATTGTTGGTGCAGAAAGCACCATATCGAACCTTGTTTTGATATTGGCAAAGGATTCAAAGTTAAGTTTATTGGTGATCTAACAATGTTACTCAAGTGTGCAGGAAAAGTCCTAACGAAGGGCTGCTAGGCACCTGGCGAAGGAATGCTAGGATACAAAGTCCTAGCGAAGGGCTGCTAGTCACCAAGTCCTAGCGAAGGGCTGCTAGGCAACTAGCGAAGGGTTGCTAGTCACCAAGTCCTAGCGAAGGGCTGCTAGGCAACTAGCGAAGGGCTGCTAGTCACCAAGACCTAGCGAAGGACTGCTAGGCACCAGGCGAAGGACAGCTCGGTATCCAAGACCTGGCAAAGGACCGTCAGGCAAAAGTCCAACCAAAGGAGCGGTTGGCATCAGGTACATTCTCCCGAGAGGAGTAGGTGAGGACGCGTTCCCCGTCGAGGGAACAGTAGGCGTCGGTTCGACCTAGGGCTCCATTTTGGAGACCAAAGTCAGAACCAAGACAGCTAAGGCTGTATAAACTAATAATTATTTGTTTTATTGTGTTTTGGACTAACCCTAGATGCAGGACCGAAGGAACGTGTGTCTGCAACTCAGAGAGCCTCAAAGGAGTGAGGCAGCAGCTGAGCAGGGCGCCCTGAGTGTCCAGGGCTCCCCCAAGGTGAACCAGAACCAAGTGAAGCCAAAAGGGCTTCGGCTGCCTATTGGGCAGGGCGCCCTCAGCAGCCAGGGCACCCTCAGCAGCCAGGGCGCTCTCAGCAGCCAGGGCGCCATGGGCCCAGGTCTGCGAAGCCTCATCTTTATCCACAGCCGAGATTTTTGCGTGGAAGAAGTCAGCCAAGGCGCCCTCTGCGACCAAGGCGCCCCCAGAGTCAAACTTATCCCTATTCGGATGGGATAACTGTTGACCGAGCTAAATCCGGATCGGCTGACACGTGGCAGGGCGCCCCCGACGTCCAGGGCGCCCCTAGGTGCTATAAATAGCACCCAACGCCCAAGCCTTTGACAACAACTTCGAAACAACGCTTCTACGCTCTTCTGCTTTCGCGCTTCGCCCCGGAATCCTTCCAACTCAAGCCGACGACGTCCTGCTGCTCCGGAAAAAGTCGATCTTCCTCGGACGTCGGTAAAAAGAGCTATTTAAGTTTACTGTACTAAATTCTGTAATAATTTTCTGTAAACTATTTGCGCCTGATATAGAATTGCCCAAAGTAAACGGTCAACGACCGTGGGCCTAGGAGTAGGAGTCGACACAGGCTCCGAACCAAGTAAATCGAACTGTGTCTCTGTGTTTTCAATTTCCGCTGCGTACTTGCTCTAAGCTTTCCGAAAGAAAAACGATTTCCGATATTCACCCCCCTCTATCGGTTCTCTCGATCCAACACAAGGGACTGAGCAACTTAGCTGAGCGATGACTAAGGACAGGAGTAGAGACGGGTCGGGGTTCGGGCGTCTTGAGATCCGGAGTAATCGGAGGCTAAGCAAAAGTCCATCCGAAGGACTGGGTGGCAACCGTCTCCTGAAACGAGTAGGTGAAGGGCGAGTTCTCGGGGATAGGAACTCGTGCCGGTTCGACCTAGGGTTTGGTGCAAATCCGAAGTCCGAACCAAGTCCTTAAGGCTAACATCATATGTATCTATGCTTTGTGTTTGTGTATCTTGCAGGTATCAAGAACCGGAGACAAAGCAGGTAAATCAGGCAAAAAGTGCTCTTGCAGGCTCTAAGCAGGGCGCCCCCATGCAACCAGGGCGCCCCTAGCAAGGGGGGCGCCCCCAAGCAGCACTAAAGAAGCAGTTTTCGTGATGCAGTCAAAATAGGTGTCAACCGGGGCGCCCGGAGCGTCCGGGGCGCCCGGAGCATCCGGGGCGCCCGGGTCAACCCTGTTTTCACTATTGCAAGTCTGAAGCACAGGATAAGCGCTCAAGAGGGCGCCCGGGATGTTCGGGGCGCCCTGGTCAAAGAACTTATCACCTGCGGCGAAGTAGGCGCAAGGATAAGAGTTGACCGAGTCTTCCGGGGCGCCCCCAGCGTCCGGGGCGCCCCCAGGAGGGCTATATAAGGGGTGTCGACCCCTCTGCTTCAGACACAACTTCTAAGAGCGATCCCAAGCCTTCTGACCGACGACAACACGCTAGAGACGAGGCTCTACGACCGGGAGGCTCCAGGAGGAGGTGCGCGGCACTTCGGAGGTCCAGATCGGCCGAGCTTCTGACTTTGTCTCGTTGGTTTGCTTTTTAATTACTGTACTTAAATTTCTATATTATTGCTTGTAATATTGCACTGTAAGTCGGGTTTCTCCGCCTCCGGAAAGTCCGTGAAGGAGACCAATAGTGGACGGGCGTTCCCGTGCATAGGCCTTGGATGTACTGACCCTAGGGGGTCGGGAACCAAGTAAAATCCGCTGTGTACCTGTGTTCGTTTTGTTTTTATTTTTCGCTGCACTAACGATCTGAATAGTTTTACGAACGAAGATTTCCGAAAGATTTCGAACGGTCGATATTCACCCCCCCTCTATCGACGGCACCGGTCCTACAATTGGTATCAGAGCCGAGCCGCTCTTCACCGGACTAACCGCCGACGGAGCAACGACGCCAGGAGTTGAGGGGGAGCCTTGGGTGAATCAGGTATATTTTATTTAAATGTCTATTTTTAAATTTCATATTACATGCTTCACATGCAGGGAGAGAGGGCACTACAAAAATCAGTGCCCTACTCGTAAGAATCGTTCGTCACCGGCGGCAAAGGAGGCACCAGCGCCAGGAGTCCGGAGAGATAAAAGCCATATCAGATGCTTCAAGTGCGAAAAATTCGGACACTACAAAAACAAATGTCTGGCAAAGGTACGAAAAATTTATGTTCCAAAAATTTTACAAGTTCCTGCACTGCCATGTGATAAAATAGTTAATTTTTCTGATAAAGTAGATTTACTGCATAGTAAAATTAACTCTTTGCATGTTAAATTACAAAACGTGAATATGAACAAAATATCAGAAATTAATTGTTTAATTCAGAATATCAATTCAGAAATTGATAAAATTAATTCTAATAATTTATCTAATAATTCTGATAATTTATCTAATAATTCTGATAATTTATCTGAAAAATTTAATTCTGATAATTTATCTGACAAAATTAGTTCTGATAATTTTTCTGATAAAATTAGTTCTGATAATTTTAATTCAGACAAAATTAATCCTAAGGATAACTCGGAATTCAAATTTGAAAATCCTACGGATAACTCGGAATTCAAATTTGAAAATCCTAAGGATAAGTCCGAATTCAAATTTGAAAATCCTAAGGATAATTCCGAATTCAAATTTGAAAACCTTAAAAATAATTCTAAAGATGACCCTGAAATTATTGAAAATTTTAATGATAATCTAGAGATTAATGTTGAAAATATATCTGAGGATGATTCTAAGGATAATGGTGAAGATAAAATTCTTCTAAATAATAACTTAATCATAGATAATATTGAATATTATTATAAAACTTTAACTAGTGGCCCAATTTACTCCACCTACTGTGAGGATATTGAAAAACTTAATCTTGAGGAGGAGATAGAATTTTCGAAGATAAAGATCATAATCAATAAAAATTACAAAAATTCAAATAAATCAGAATTATTAGAAAAACTTGAAAAGAAAGATAAAGATGAAGAAGAAATTTTTGAAATAATGGAAATGATGAATTTAAACCCACAATTATTAATTAATCATTATAACCTTAATTAAATTAACATAAATATTAAATTCAAATTAATTCAAGTTAAATCTTAATTAAATTCAAATTAAATCTTAATTAAATTCAAATTAAATCTTAATTAAATTCAAATTAAATCTTAATTAAATTCAAATTAAATCATAATTAAATTCAAATTAAATCTTAATTAAATTCAAATTAAATCATAATTAAAATCAAATTAAATATTAATTTAATTCAAATTAAATCTTAATTAAATTCAAATTAAATCTTAATTAAATTCAAATTAAATCTTAATTAAACTCAAATTAAATCTGAATTAAATTCAAATTAAATCTTAATTAAATTCAAATTAAATCTTAAATTAAATTCAAATTAAATTAAATTATAATTCAAATTTAAATTAAATTCGAAATTCAAATTAAATTATAATTCAAATTTAAATTAAATTCAAAACTCAAATTCAAATTAAATTAAAATTCAAATTTAAATTAAATTCGAAATTCAAATTAAATTAAAATTCGAAATTCAACATTAAATTCGAAATTCAAAATTTAAATTCGAAATTCAAACTTAAATTAAATTCGAATTTAAATAAAATTCAAATTTAAATTAAATTCAAATTCAAATTTAAATCACCAACAATTAAAAGAATTCAAATTCAAATTTAAATAAATCCAAATTAATTGTAACTTAAATTCATTAATTCTTAATTGATTAATTAATTTTCTAATTCAATCAATTCTTAATTAACCTGAATTTAACTAAAATCTTAAATAACTTAAACTCAAACTAAAATAAAATTTTACCCAAACTATATCAATCAAAATTAATAACATTAAATATGTCAAAGTGGGTTGACATATTCGCAGGTTCATTCGATATGTATCAAATCGGGAATTTGATACATTTTTAGAAACTTAAATAAAATGATTTGAATTGTTTGACTCATGCATAATTGTCATGCCATGCATTTGTAATTTTTTTTTAAAATATATGACATGTCATTCATATTTAAATTTTATGCATATATTAGAACGGCTATAGGAAAAGGATTAATTGAAACTTGATCAACCTAGTATTGGGTGGAGTTGAGATGATAGTACATTAGGGAAGCCATCTTGGCGGAACTAGCCGAAGCTACCGATCCAAGACTCAAACTAGTTAGACCAGAATTTTTCAGAAAGTAATTTTGAAAATGAAATTTCATTAAAAGGCTTTGTCAAGGAAAAAGTTGATGATCCAATAAGGCTACGACCAAAGAAGGCCTAGTGCCTCGCCAAGACTGGAAGCCAATTTTTGAAATTCAAATTCAAATTACTTCTTGTCAAATTCAAATTTAACACAAGCTTCAATTAAAAATAAATTAAAGAAAAATGATTCAAGCATCTCACAATACACTTATAAGGTAATCATGCTTGTTGTATTGATACATCTAAAATGGGTGAGATGTTAAGGACTAATAAATTGAAAAATGTATTTCAAAATTGTTTTTCAAAATCATTAGAATATTTTTCTAAAAATATATTTTCAAAATAGTGTTTCAACATAATAATGTTTTTATGGAATTCATGCTTGTCTAATTGAATATACATATTATACGTTTTTCAAAATTTATATCTTTTCAAAAATTGTTTGACTCACACAATTAGACACAAGCCTCTTAGGACAACACTAAAGTTCCTTAAGACACTTAGATAGAGTCAAACGGTATCCGATACAGGGGGAGTAATTTTTATTTTTTATTTCGAAAACTACACTGTAAAAATTACTATTATTTGAAAATACTTTTCGAAAACTGAGCTTTAAATCGTTATCACTTGTGTTTTTTCGAAAACGGTTTATGTTGTAAAATTTATCTGTCTTGTTTGATTTTGAAAAACCCTAAAGACACAGAGGAAGGTCCACTTCATGATCTAAAAGGACTCCTAGGACGTGTCAGTTTTAGGGGGAGTTTGAGTCAACTTTCTGACAAGTTTTAAATTATTTTAAATTATTAGATTATTCTTTTGATCTGAATTAACCCTAAGACTCAGAGGAAGAGTACTTGTGGTCAACAAGCTTCCCAGGACTGGGTCAAGTTTAGGGGGAGGTCAAATTAAAAGAATTATTGAATATTTCAAATGTTTTCATGCGCGGTATTTTCAAATCCTATTGAAAACATAAGTATTATTTCAAAATGCTATCTATTTTTTAAAAAGAAAATAATAATAATATTTTTTTTCAAAGATTCATCTGATTTTGATCAATTTGAAATAACATCTTGAGTTTGAAAAATCTTCCAGGACACTTAGGAAAATATCCTTGTAGTCAACAAGGTTTCCTATGATTGTGTCAGACTGGAAGATAAACCAAATCAAGTATTATAACTTTAAAATTTTTACATTTTTTCAAAATTAATTATTCTGTGACTTATGAAATTTTTGAAATAATAGTTACTTGGGTTGGAAAATTTCCAGGACACTTAGGAAATGTCCTTGTAGTCAACAAGGATTCCCAGAATGGTGTCAGACTGGAAAATAAACCAAGTGAAATCAAATATCATGTCTTCACAAGTACTTATGTCTTTCAAAGCCTAATATTCTTTCAAAAGTACTTAATTTAAAAAAAAAATTGTTTGTATTTTTCAAAAGTACCTACTTTTTTCAAAAAACTCAATACATTTTTTCAAAGGTACTTATCTTTCTTCAAAAATAACTTACAAGTACCTATTAGTACTTGCAAAATATGTATTTTTCAAATATCATTTTTCAAAACTGCTCAATCTATTATTTTTCAAAAGTAGTTGCATGCCTCAAAGATTATCCTTCAAAATATTTGGCATTAAGATTGTCTAAGTTGTCTAAGTTCAAAATACTTAAGTATTAGTTTTATGCTATGCTTTCAAAATTTTATACTAAGTATTTTCAAAAATACTCTTATTGTTGGCGCAAGTATTTCTGTGTATTTTTGATGTATGACAAAGGGGGAGAGATGTGTGCTTAAGTTAGAAAAATTTTTCCCCGAAGATCAAAAATGTAGTTTCAAAACCTATATCATTTTTTTCATTTTTACCCCAAGGACAGTAAGTTAGCCCCTTTAAACCTATCTAACTTAAGTTATTGTCAAACATCAAAAAGGGGGAGATTGTTGGTGCAAGTTGCATCAATGATGTTCCTCTTTAAGTGTTTTAATGTTTGACAATTCACTTAAGTCAGTGATATATTGACCAGACAAAGGGGAGCAAAAGTGAAGTAAACTAAGCTGAAGAAAAGTCCTAGTTAATCTAGGCATCGAGACCCTAAGTCCCAGCGAAGGGCTGCTGGGCACCTAGCGAAGGGCTGCTAGGTATCAAAACCCCAAGTCCTAGCGAAGGGATGCTAGGCACCTAGCGAAGGGCTGCTAGGCACCTAGTGAAGGACTACTAGGCATAGAAGACCTAGCGAAGGGCTGCTAGGCACCTAGCGAAGGGCTGCTAGGCATAGAAGACCTAGCGAAGGATTGCTAGGCACCAGGCGAAGGACCGCTTGGTAACAAAGACCTAGCGAAGGGCTGCTAGGCACCTGGCGAAGGGCTCCTAGGGAATGAAGACCTGGCGAAGGACTGCTAGGCACCTAGCGAAGGATTGCTAGGTAATGAAGTCTTGGTCCAAGGGACTGAGCAACTTAGCTGAGCAATGACTAAGGACAGGAGTGGAGACTGGTCGGGGTTCGGGCGTCTCGAGATCCGGAGTAATCGGAGGCTAAGCAAAAGTCCATCCGAAGGACTGGGTGGCAACCGTCTCCTGAAAGGAGTAGGTGAAGGGCGAGTTCTCGGGGATAGGAACTCGTGCCGGTTCGACCTAGGGTTTGGTGCAAATCCGAAGTCCGAACCAAGTCCTTAAGGCTAACATCATATGTATCTATGCTTTGTGTTTGTGTATCTTGCAGGTATCAAGAACCGGAGACAAAGCATGTAAATCAGGCAAAAAGTGCTCTTGCAGGCTCTAAGCAGGGCGCCCCCATCATTGGGGGCGCCCCCATGCAACCAGGGCGCCCCCAACAAGGGGGGCGCCCCCAGGCAGCACTAAAGAAGCAGTTTTCGTGATGCAGTCAAAATAGGTGTCAACCGGGGCGCCCGGAGCGTCCGGGGCGCCCGGAGCATCCGGGGCGCCCGGGTCAACCCTGTTTTCGCTATTGCAAGTCCGAAGCACAGGATAAGCGCTCAAGAGGGCGCCCGGGATGTTCGGGGCGCCCTGGTCAAAGAACTTATCACCTGCGGCGAAGTAGGCGCAAGGATAAGAGTTGACCGAGTCTTCCGGGGCGCCCCCAGCGTTCGTGGCGCCCCCAGGAGGGCTATATAAGGGGTGTCGACCCCTCTGCTTCAGACACAACTTCTAAGAGCGATCCCAAGCCTTCTGACCGACGACAACACGCTAGAGACGAGGCTCTACGACCGGGAGGCTCCAGGAGGAGGTGCGCGGCACTTCGGAGGTCCAGATCGGCCGAGCTTCTGACTTTGTCTTGTTGGTTTGCTTTTTAATTATTGTACTTAAATTTCTATATTATTGCTTGTAATATTGCACTGTAAGTCGGGTTTCTCCGCCTCCGGAAAGTCCGGGAAGGAGACCAATAGTGGACGGGCGTTCCCGTGCATAGGCCTTGGATGTACTGACCCTGGGGGGTCGGGAACCAAGTAAAATCCGCTGTGTACCTGTGTTCGTTTTGTTTTTATTTTCCGCTGCACTAACGATCTTAATAGTTTTACGAACGAAGATTTCCGAAAGATTTCGAACGGTCGATATTCACCCCCCCTCTATCGACGGCACCGGTCCTACAGAATTATGCTATATTTGTTTTTAAAAAGTAAAGATTACATACTCACATATAGGAGATCAGGTCATCTGGAGATCATTTGTTAAATTATGACTAAAAGTGACAAACCTCATCCGAGGGCCACTCCAAGACGTCCTCCAAATACATTGAAAGAGAGTAAATCATGTAGATCATTTGGCTAGTCAGCGACCTCCTAGGTGAGGGGGCCGCCTACCATGGGGTGAACCTCATGATTCGAACCTGAAACATATTATGGTAACACCTAACTCGAGTACCAACTACGCTCGTGGAGATCCGATTTTGCTAGATGCTCAGATAGTAGGATGTCCACCTCATATTATATCTTCATAATGGTTTGCCCCCAGGGCTAGCACATATGGTAAACACATGATATTTTTGATGTAATAATCAGTCGATCCCCATAAGGTAATGACTTGTATTTTCAATTCTACAATACGCTTGTTGTCTGTGTACATGTATGAACCTCCCTCTATATTTGTGGGGTCGATTTTAGGGGGCCGTTAAGGTAGCGGATCTACTTTTTTTTTTTTTCATAATGGCAAAAGAGGCTATATCATAGAAAAACGTCAAACAAATATTAATAACCACTTTCACAATAGTGACAATTTATAGCCTGAAGCATCCAACCAAGGGATATAGATGCGGAACCTTATTACAAGTTTATAGATCATTGAGAGCATTAATAGGCAATTGAGAATCAACTGTGATAATAAATTATAGAATTATATTCAAAGAATACCTAGCTTGTTGAAGTTTAATTAAACACATCGAAATAAAATTTTTGATAGTTAAAACAAGAATTCAAAATAGTCAAATAATGATAGAGCATATAAGGAGAGATTTTATGTTAGTGATCCGCTCACTAAAGAATTGCCATCCAAGATGTTTCATTAACATGGCCTGAATATGAGATTCTTTGTTTTGATAACATAATGATTTGGTAGGAATCTATGTGTAGTGTAATATTTTATATGAATGAACATATATTTTTTAGCTTATGGTACGTACTAAAGTTTATACATATGTATATATCGAGTGATCGACCGTTGAGTGGCTGAGCTCCAACTAAGTGCTTAACGGTCGAGCAGTAAATGACCGAGTGACCAAATGACCAAGTGGTAGAGCGTCGAATAGTTGAGTGCTCGAGTGGTTGAGCATTGATCAAGTGTCGAATAGTTAAGCATTGATCGAGCATCGATTGGTCGAGCATTGAAGAGATGTGTGGTCGAGAGCCGATCGAGCATAAATTGATCAAGTTGTCATCGATCGAGCATCGAATGGCAGAATGTTGAATGATTGAGTGGCCAAGTGCCGAATAACCGAGTGACGATTGATCACCAATCGAGCATCGAATGGTGAGCACTGAGTGGCTGAGCATTAATCGAGCGGCGAGTGATTGAGCATCCATTGAGTGTCAAATGACCAAGTGCCAAGTAGCAAGTGGTTGGCTTTACAAATTCCCAAGTTGGTAGACTGATATACTATTACATTAACTTTTTTTAATTAACATTAAATATTTAACTTATGTCGGTTAATTCTAAAAGTAATTAATTTGATCTATACAAATTTTTTATCAGCCGCTAGTTAAATCAAAAAACACATGCAGCGAACAGCTCATCACCCAAGCTTTCATAAATAAATCATCTAATAAAAGAAAATTTATCAAGAATAATCTTTAAATATTTAAATAAATGAAAAGACATTTTACGCTACATCATTAATTCATTATCCGAGCCTACTTTTACACCAATTTTTGTGCTTGGATTAGATAAAAAATATTAATGAGGCATTCGTAAGATATAATAATTATGTACAATCATTAATGATAAATTTGACTTTAACCTACTTCATTAATGATAATTTTGATTTTAATCTATTCCATTAATAATATATTGACTTTGCATCGTCAGTAGTTGTTGATTTATTTTTTAATTTTTTTTTTGATGGACACGACTGACCTTATGCAAATGAGCTGTTTAAACATGATTTGTAGCAAAAATTAAAGTGGGCAAAGAAGATCAATAAGAAAAGGTGATTGAGAGACGGCGGAGGTAAGTGAGAAAAATTTAATAAAATTGAATTAATTGTATTGATCAAATTCAGATTTTAATTTTTTTAAATTCAATTTTAAATTTTATAATTCCATTAAATCTAATAAATATTAATTTGATTATTTTTATTTAAAAATATAATTAATTAAATAAAATTTTATTTTTTAATTAAAAATCAAATAAAATTTTAAAATTTTGATTAATTTGATTAATTGGGATGAATAAATTGACCGATATTTTATCGACTGTGTCGATTGGATTTTTTTTTTTGATTTTTTAAGAAATTCGATGATTTCATTGGTTCGAAAAAAATAATTTATTTAAATTTTAATTTATTTGATTCGATAATTCGATTTTGTCCAAATCTTGTTGAGAGGGATAAGTGACGCTACCCCTGTTCTAGTGTAGGGGCGGCTTCTAGGAGGAACAGGTGGCCATGTTACCGTCCCATTGTCCTACTCTGAGGGTGACCTTAAGGAGAATAGGTGGCATGGCTATTGCCCAAGCATGCTGCGCAAGTTTTGTTTGGGAAGAAGATTGCGAAAATGATAATCTCTCACTGTCAACCCTCCTCCAAATT
This sequence comes from Boesenbergia rotunda, assembly GCA_024364735.1. Taxonomy (NCBI): domain Eukaryota; kingdom Viridiplantae; phylum Streptophyta; class Magnoliopsida; order Zingiberales; family Zingiberaceae; genus Boesenbergia; species Boesenbergia rotunda. Next base: position 70,879 of record JAGFNQ010004536.1, read on the forward strand.
TCTCAACAACTTTAAATCAGTTTCCTTTTCTATGACTGTGACTAACGACCAGCAGCCCAAGGATGACGACATCGGTATTTATAAAAAAAATAATTAATGAGATTTTTCTAATTAATCTCGGACGACCGATTCAGTCACACGAAAATTTTCTACCGACCGTCAGGATAAATCGGGAAGCGCTCGCAGTGGACGGTCTAGAAGCCCAACGTCTCAGGATTCACGCCTTAGTGAAGGATTAGATCCGATAAATCACCCTAATTGATTCTGTTATTATTAACGAGTAATCAAACCACACCGAGTCAAACAATAAAAGACACGAGCTCAGCTCAGTTCATGTTTCCCAAAGCTCGAGTTCGATTCGAGTCTGCTTCTAGCTTTAATACTGAAGCTCAAATTAGTATTCCACTGAATTTAGTATTCCACCGGTATTCCATTTTTGCCGAGAGATAGCGCGAAGCTAGTCTAAATAATGATCCACATTTTCACTTGGGTTTTAAGATAGAACTTCATCCAACCCTTCCAATAGTCGAAATCTTCGCCGAAGAAGATTGACGGTCGGGCAGTATTGTAACCTTCTTGATGGATCATTTAAAATAATCCTCGCAAAACAAAATACGACAAAGAATGCACCAAGACTTGGTTTATTTTTTTTGCTTGAAAAAAAAATCGAAAAAGAAACAAATTACTCTTATGATAGTTGCACCAATTCATAGCGAAAAAGAAACAAATTACTCTTATGATAGTTGCACCAATTCATAGCTCTCACTCTGATACTAATTGTATTATTGAGAACATGTTAGAGGGGTGAGGAGGAATGAATAGCGCAAGTCACTTTTTCGGAAAACACAAGAGTAAAACAACGAAAGTAAAGAAAAAAAAAATACCAACACTTTTCTTTTACATGGTTTACAACCCTGTTAGTAGGAGCCCTATAGCCAATTATGTGATGATTGACTAGGGACATTTTGTATCATATTCTATCATTAATAAAGGCATGTTTGGTTATTATACTTACTTTGTATTTGTGCCAAATAACTAAGTATAATAATGTCCTTGGGTAGTAGGTTCTTATCTACATTATATCGATTGGTTGAATCGATAATGAGATGATGTAGAGAATACTACTCTAAATCATTCCTAGTTAAGTATTAATATTCAAAGACAATATTAATGCATGGAGACTAGCATGTAGGTCAACTGATGACTTGAGCTCACAAGTCATGGATATGTGATATCAAGTTGACACATAGGTATACATTGGAGAATGTGTACTGAATTGACCCGCCATGAGAAAGTTTCATAGATTGTCATATGAGTGTAATAAACTTTCTCATGTGACTATTAGTATGAATAGTCCTTAGACCTGAAGTCACTACGGTTTCCTACATAAGGAGTTATGTACTTTGGTATCGTCAAACGTCATCCGTAACAGGGTGGACTATAAAGGCGATCACTGGGTATGTAATGAATTATGCAAAGGGATGTGAGTGATGTAAATGTGATCTATCCCTCCCATATGACGGGAGTGATATCTGTGAGTCTATTGATCGAGTAGGACTACTAAAACGCATGACCATGCTCAAATGAGTCAATATGAGATATTGAGCTCATTTGTTTGAGTGAGTCTACTCGGGGATCAAGAAACACAAAGATTGATCGAGGATGACACGTTCTATGCCTCATTAGTCAATCTAGATATCAAGGATAGAAGGACAAGGTCATACATTACCATAGTCATGGAGGTTTAGTCGGATCTCGACTTTTCTTGTTACTTGGGTAGCAATGATGCATTGCTAGATTTCGCTCATTGCTTATGTGTTTAAAGCGTTTAGGCGCATTGCTAACGTCACGAGAACCTATTGGGTCACATACTAAGGACATGATGCTTCGGGAGCTCGAGTTGGGAACTCGGGAGATCTGAGCCCGAGTTGGGAACTCGAGAGATCTGAGCCCGAGTTGAGAACTCGGGAGATCTAATCGGGAGCTCGAGTTAGGAACTCGAGAACTCGGGTCGGGAACTTGGCACTCGGCAGACTGGGCTAGGAGCTCGACAAACTAGGTCGGGAGCTCGGCACTCGACAGACTGGGCTAGGAGCTCGGCAGACTGGATTGGGAGCTCGACACTCGGCAGACTGGGCTAGGAGCTCGGCAGACTGGGTCGAGAGCTCGATACCCGGCAGACTAGGCTAGGAGCTCGGCAGACTGGGTCGGGAGCTCGGCGACTTGCTCGACAGACTTGGTCGGGAGCTCGGAGACTTGCTCAGGAGACTTGGTCGGGAGATCTGGTCGGAAGCCCGAGAGGCCCAGTCGGAATTGCAGGGGAAATTCATTAAAGTGTTTAATGAAGGAAAGAGAAAAGTCTCTCTCCATTAGATGAAGAGAAGGTGAACAGTCACATGAAAAGATGTGCTCTTTATTGGTTTTAATGAAGGGAAGTCAAAGAGACAAAATACTCTTCTTATTCATGGGATGAATATAAAAGGGGGACTTGTCATTTTGAATGGTAAGTGTGAGCTTTCCCTTCTTCCCTTCCTCTCTTCTTCCTCCTCTCCCTCTTGGCCGAAACCCTCTTTTGGGTTCTTGGTGGTCTTGTGAACTACCTCAAGTTGCTAGCACAACTAAGGTAGTTCACCCGAAGTTGAGTGATTGTGTCCGTGTGGATACGAATAGAGGCACAACCACTTGAGCGTGCAAGAGATCCGACGCATCTTGGACGAGCGGGATAAGCAAAGGGCACGCTCCAAAGGTATACACTTTAGATAGATCTATTAGATAGATGAACTTCGTACGAGTTTTTCTTTCGCATGGATCGCTTGAGGGTTCTTGTTTCCACTGCGTTTTATGTTTTGGTGTCGGGAGAACCCAACAGTGGTATCAGAGCCACTTGCGAAAGATCGTACGAAGTTTTTGTACTTTTATATGTAATATAGAAGTAGAAAAGATTTATTATGAGTTGCATATAACTGTATGATATAGAAGTCGGGCTCCCGACCTCCCACTCGGGAAGACAGACCCTTGAGGTATTACCGAGCAGAAAGCTTCCCGAGACCACTCGGGAGGACAGGCGCTCGGGTCGTCCCGAGTGAGGAGACCCCAAGACTGTCTCGGGAAAAGGGAGTCCGAAGATCATACTGTAGTCATAAGGGTCTCGGGTTCATTTGATGAATCAAGGGCAGCGACTCATTCACGGGGACAACAAAGGGGTGATTTTGTTTTTGCACTCATAATAAAATCAATGTCCTAAATCCATTGTGTATGATTGATGACATGGTGCATGGTTATGTTCTTAACCCCAATATGATTGGATGTATATGTGTGTGTGCATGTTGTAATGTAATTCATAATACGGCCTGCGTGTCGTGCCTTGTATCTATTTTTCCTAATTGTAAAATAGATTTAGACTCGAATGTAACTCGAGTTTTCCTACATTGTAATTACAAAAGGAGTAGTGGAGTGTCCATTGAAGAATGAAGTTACAAGAAGGATGCCGACCACACATGATGACCGAAGGATGCACTTGGAGAAGATGTTATCCCTAGGTTGACCATCGATCTTCTCATTGGCTTGTGAAAATCGTAGTATATGGGCCATAACCATGTCATGTTTTACTGCTTATATGTTGATATATGCTATGTGTGTGTATGTGATGCATGCTTAGATGTTTATCTTAATTAAGTCAACTCAATATGCCTACCAAAGTTTAGTACTCATAAACTACCTCGATCATTTGTTGTTGGGTTTGCCAAAGCAAAGCAACGCATTTTATATTGGTAGAGTGCGAGAGGACAATTGTGATGTCCCGCTATCAAATTTTGGGTGAGACTTAACTAAGTCATCTCAATTGGATTGAGAAACTTAGAGGCATATCCCAAGAGTTGGGAAAATTGGTAAGAGAAAAATTATACTAAGTCTTGGGCGATTAGCCAAACTAACTCAAGATGATGTGTAATGTGAATCTTGACCCTTTGTTTCAAGAGTTGCATAAGATGTAATTGGTACAATGTTGCCTACCTAATTATACCAAGTCTTGGGCGATTAGCCAAAGCTAACTCAAGATGAAGTATAATATGGATCTTGTCCCACAAAATGTAGTCGCTATTTGGTTTGAAGCTAGTAGTATGTGTTGGTGCAGAATGCACCAAAGTTAAACCTGTGTTTTGATAATGGCAACATAGGTCAAAAGTTAAGTCTTTCTTGTTTTCTAACAAGTTAATCTAGTGTGCAGGAAAAAGCCCTAGCGAAGAACTGCTAGGCACTGGCGAAGGAATGCCAGGAAAATAAGCCCTAGCAAAGGACCGCTAGGCACTGGCGAAGGAATGCCAGAGTCAAAAGCCCTAGCAAAGGACTGCTAGGCGCCAGGCGAAGGACAGTCTGGGACTGAAGCCCTAGCGAAGGAATGCTAGGCACCGAGCGAAGGGCAGCTCGGTATCCAAGACCTGACAAAGGACCGTCAGGCAAAAGTCCAACCAAAGGAACGGTTGGCATCAGGTAAATTCTCCCGAGAGGAGTAGGTGAGGACGCGTTCCCCGTCGAGGGAACAGTAGGCGTCGGTTCGACCTAGGGCTCCATTTTGGAGACCAAAGTCAGAACCAAGACAGCTAAGGCTGTATAAAATAATAATATAATTGCTATTTGGACTAACCCTGGATGCAGGATCGAAGGACTGAGTATCTGCAGCTCAGAGAGCCTCAAAGGAGTGAGACAGAAGCTGAGCGGGGCGCCCCGGATACTCCGGGCGCCCCGCCTGTCGCGGGCGCCCCCACTGCCAGCTGCCGAAGCGCGCCCTTGCGAAGCCGAGAAGATAAACCTTTGACCGGTCAATGCGGGCGCCCCGAGCGCTCCGGGCGCCCCGGTCAGAGTGGATCCAGAGGATCAGACGCGACCGAGAGCTCTGCGGATCAGAGGCCACGTGGGGGCGCCCCCGACGTCCCGGGCGCCCCCAGGCCCTATATAAAGGGCCCTCGACCAAGGCTTCAGAACAATAATTCTCTCAACGCCTCAAAGCTCTTCTACGCTCGTGCCTTGCTCCGGAAACACTCCAACTCGAGCCGACGACGTCCCGCTGGCCTGAAAAAGTCAATACACTCCGGACGTCGGTAACGAAGAGCGCAATTCTTTATTATTATTTTTGTGCACTTACTTTGTAACTAAATTCTGTAACTATTATTGCGCTTCATATAGAATTGCCCAAAGTAAACGGTCAACGACCGTGGGCCTTGGAGTAGGAGTCGACACAAGCTCCGAACCAAGTAAAATCGACTGTGTCTTTGTGTTGTGTTTATTTTTACTTCCGCTGTGCAATTGCTCTTTACGAAAGTCCGAACGATTACCGATATTCACCCCCCCTCTATCGGTTTTCACGATCCAACAAGTGGTATCAGAGCGGGGAAGTTCAAACCTGGTGCAACCACCAGTTTGAATTTTTTTTTCGGATTTTTATTTTTCTATTTTTTTTTGACGAATTTTTCGTTAAATATTTTATTCGATTTTTTTTGTTAAGCGAGGTTGGTGCAACACCCCTCGTTATTTAATTTATCCAGCACTACTAATCCAAGACCTAGTCTTGGAAAATTCGTTTTTCTTTTAGTTTTCTATTTCAGATGGCCATGCAAGAGGGATTTAGCACTGCAAGACCTCCACTCTTCAGTGGAGAAGACTTTTCCTACTGGAAAAGTCGTATGGAGGTCCACCTGAAAACTCAGGTGGACATGTGGATTATCATCCAGTCCGGACTGGAGATACCCAAGAATGCTGATGGACTTCCTCAAAGCTACTCCGAATGGGACAACTCCCTAAAACGCAAGATAGAAGCCGACGCAAAAGCTACTCAAACTCTTCAATGCGGATTGACGAAAGAAGAGCTGAACCGCGTGGGCCCCTTCAACAGTGCGAAGGAGCTCTGGGCAAAATTGATCGAGCTGCACGAGGGAACGTCAGATACTAGGATCAGCAAAAGGGATCTGCTCCTGAACAAGTTGTACACCATCAAGATGGCCGACAACGAATCAGCAGCCAGCTCCACGAACGAATCCAAGAGTTAATGAACGGTCTTCACACAATAGGTCACAAGGTTGAAAACCGTGACTTAATAAGGTATGCTCTAAATGCCTTCCCTAGAAACACCTTGTGGGCATCTATGGTAGATGCGTACAAGGTCTCTAGGGATCTTTCAAAAATAAAATTAGATGAATTGTTTTCCGAACTAGAACTGCACGAACAAACTAACACCAATATGGTCGAGAAAGGTATTGCTTTTCTTGCAGGTAAGACTGGAAGGACAACAAAGAAGAAGCTTGAACCCGAACCTGAGTCTAACACAGACTCAGACTCAGAAGAAGAAGATGGAGATCAAACTAAGCTGGTCCGGCTCGCTCGAAGCTACTACAAGGAGCTGAAGAACCGAACCAACAAACGGAAAACTGGCCGAAGAAAGGACGAACCAGCTGAACCCGCAAACAAGCCCAATGTAACCTGCTACGAGTGCAAGAAAAAGGGCCACTACAAGTCAGAGTGACCTAACCTAAAGGAGACAAAAAGGACAAGAAGAAAGAAGGCACTCCAAGCAACCTGGGACGAGTCTTCCTCAGAAGAAGAAGAAGAGGCTCCCCAGTCCAACCTCCTAGCTCTGACTGCCTCAGAAGAAGTCGGAACCGAATCAGAAATAGAACAGGAGGACGGTGAGCTGACCTTCACAGAAGACGGAGAAATTAAGGTAACAGGTTTTAATAGATCGCAATTAAGTGAATTAATTTCTTTTCTTTCTCGAGATTTGGCAAAAGCCAAACTCCGAGTCGAGTCCCTCCGACAGGAAGTAAAACTCCTGAAAGAGGGAGCTGACTCTAAACCCTTAACCGAGAAGGTTCAGGAAGGAACTCCTACTCAAGTTGAAAAACTTGAAAAGGAGAACTCCTCCCTAAAAACTCAGGTAAAGGATCTTAGATCAGCGTTAGAACGATTTACATCTGGTTCCAAGGGTCTTGACATGATCCTTGGAAAACAGAAATCAGTTCTAAATCGATCCGGATTGGGCTATAGAACCAAATCCCGACAAAGATCATACTTAGCTGTACTGAATCAGTCCAGAGGTAAAATTCAGGCTTGGGTACCTAAACTATACCTGAACAAACCGACTGGATCAAATCAGTATTGGATCCCCAGGGACAAGATTCACATCTTGCCTAACCATCACCGTGGCTTTAGTCCAGGGGGAGCCAAACTGAAAACTATATTCATTATTAGATAAAATTGTTATTCTTGAATTCAATTGCTTGATTGATTATTCATTTAACTTCTGCAATTTGCCATGCTTAGACTTAGGCTAGTTTAAGGACCAAACAAACTTAACTGAAACTTGACAACATAGTATTGGATGGAGGTGAGATGATAGTACGTTAGGGAAGCCAATTTGGTGGAACTAGCCGAAGCTACCGATCCAAAACCCAAACTAGTTAGACCAGAAATTTTTCAAAGAATTTTTTTGAAAATGAAATTTCATTAAAAGGCTTTGTCAAGGAAAGGGTGGATGATCCCATAAGGCTACGGCCAAAGAAGGCCTAGTGCCTCGCCAAGACCTGGAAGCCAATTTTTGAAATTCAAATTCAAATTAATTTTTGTCAAATTCGAATCTAACACAAAATTTCAGCTAAGTGTAGATTTAAACATCTTTTAAAAAATTTCAAAATTAATTAAGTAAGTTTTCAAAATTTAATTGTTTTCAAAAATAATTAAGTTTTCAAAATTTAATTGTTTTCAAAAATAATTAAGTTTTCAAAATTTAATTGTTTTCAAAATTAATCAAAAATTTCAAAACAGTCTTAGCTATCAAAACCTATCTCACGAAAACCATAAGGCTAACGTGATTGAAAACCCTAAACTGGGTGAGACAGTAGGATTAAGACTCAATTGGAAATTCTTTTAATACCTATGAGACAATCTTGTATTTGTCAAACCATGGTCAACATATTCAAACCATGGTCAAGATAGTCAAACCATGGTCAAACCACGGTCAAACCACAGTCAAAACGGTCAAATCAATTCAAACCATGGTCAAACCGATTAAACCATGGTTAAAAGTAGACAAGACTAAAAATTTGTCCTTACCTACCCTATTCCGGGTGCCCAGAACCACGCGGGCGCCCCCTACCCCACCTTTTCTTACTCCCTAGGCAAAAAGCTGATTTTGCTTTTGACCAGGGCGCCCGGAACCACGCGGGCGCCCCCATCACCTCTAATGCAGCAAAAGCTGCAAAGCTCTCTGTTGAGGGCGCCCGGGCTGTCCCGGGCGCCCCCAGCAGCCAAAAGCTTCTGCCTTTGGCAGCAGTTGCTGACCGGGGCGCCCGGAAGCTCCCGGGCGCCCCCATGGGTTGGCCTATAAAAGGCACCCGAACCTCCTTCATTTTCCACACCAAAATCAACCTTCTTCTCCACTTCTTACTCTTCAAGAAGACCTTGCAAGTCCTCTTCCTCAATCATGCCTCCCCGAGCCGTCCGGTATGATTATTAATTATCTTTATTGCATTTAAAGTTATTTCATGCAATATCTTTTTTTCTTTAACTCCCTTAACTTAGAAGACGCCGACCGAACCCGGCCAACCCCGGTGCCAAACCTAGTCCGGATCCTAGATTTCCTAACCTAGAGTTATGTAATAGGTTTGCACAAACAATCTACAAGCCTATTAAAACGAGTTATCTTAATAGGTACTTTTTTACCCAATCATGCCCTGTCGCCATGAACATCATCAACTTCTATCAATTGGACAATCTTGTCTTCTGCACGCATACCATTAATGAATCTTTATGCGCAGAATTTTATAATAATATAATTCGACAAGATAATCTTATGTTTCACACCACTGTCCAAGGGATTCCTTTGACTATAACCCCAATTTTGCTGAACCGATTCCTAGGATTGCGACCCTCTCAGTCCACATTCTGCTGTTATCCTCCTAGGAACCCCCCATTTGATCCTCCCTACTCAGAAATTACCCTAGATACCATTCACTCCTATTTCTATAGGGCCGACTTCCCTGCAAACAGACGCTTCCAAGCTGTTGAACTTCAGGCCCAGAACTATGCCTTGTATAGAGTTCTGGTCCGCTGTATCCTACCACTCTCCACCAGAGACCTAGGGACTATGCGACCCTTTCATGCTTTCCTTCTTTATGCCCTAATCCATCACCTTGACCTAGACATTGGACTCCTTATGTTTCATACCATTCTGCATGCGTCCAGTGTCACGACCCAAGGACGAGTACGGACACCATATTGCCACATCATCACATCTCTCCTTCATCACCACGGTCGTGACATTACCGTTGGTGAAATTACCGCTATGATCGACTTTGACGAAATAGGATTTAGAAACTTTTCATTAGCGGGTCTAGAGGTATCGGCCACTGGGGTTCTTAGTTGGAGACGACAGCAGGCCGGAGCACCAGTCGACTCAGACGAGGAGGTTGAAGTCGACGTTAGAGACATAGCTGCAGCAGCCCGAGCACACATCGACGAGCCTCCTCCACCGACACTCTACCAGAGAGTGATGCATTTAGACACAAAGGTTCAGAGTCTCCGAGAGGAGGTCGAAGCCTACCACCTAGAGGAGATGGAAGCTCGTCGTGCCGATCGAGAAGTGGCTGACGCACGATACATAGAGATGATGGCACGATTCGATGCATGGCAGCCTGGCCCGTCTGATCATCCCGGTCCTTCGTCTTAGATTCACTTAGCATTGTACCTATTTGACTGCCCCTACTCAGTAGGGTTGACTTGTGTTTGACTGTATTTGAACCTTGATTACCTGCTTTATTTTCTGTTGACCAGTTTATGAGTACTTGTTCTGTTTGCAGTTAGGATTGTGTTCTGTAGAATAGATTAACTTTATTTTTTTCTCTACTTGATTAAGAAATTTTTTTCTAAAAATTGAATTTAAAAAACTGTTTTACTTAATCTCAAAATCAGTTTTCATTTTTCGACTTAGTCTTATTTTTATTTCAAAACTACCCCCTTTAAAAATTAGGGCTTTTTCGAAAATGGACTTAGCCTAGGCCCTAACCCTAGAACTGCATGCACCTATAGACTTAGAAGCCAGCATCTCACAAGCACCTTAGGGTACTTTTGATTGATAACCTAGAAAGGGTTGAGATGCTTAGGCCTTTGCCTTAATTCAAGATGCTTTAAGTCAGTGCATCTGCAGTAATTGGGGCACTAAATACAATTTACATAGCAATCAAGTTAAGTGTCAAGTTTAGAAAATCTAACTTGAACAGAAACACTTAACTTGACTAACCCTAGCAAAAACTACTGTTTCTAACAGTTAGTAAGTAGCTAATTGGGTTAGACAGGTCCCTACAAGAGAAAATTGACTGATTTAATTTAAGTCTAATTATGAATTGATTCAGTACAGCAAAATCTTATTTATTTCCTTTATGCAATCACATTTCTGCTATAGTTATCTTATTTTGATATATGGCAAAGGGGGAGAGATAGGAAAGGAAAGAGAAAATTTTACTTATTATATTTCAAAATTTTTTCCTTTATTCAAAAAGGTTTCAAAAATTTACATATCTTTCAAAAGCTTTCACTTATCCTTTATTCAAAAAGGTTTCAAAAATTTACTTATCTTTCAAAAGCTTTCACTTATCCTTTATTCAAAAGCTTAAAACTTTTTGAAGATTTACTAAAGTACTTAAGTTCTTAAAACTTTCAAAATTTTGCCTAAGTACTCTAGTTTCTTAAGTTCTTAAAACTTTCAAAATTTTGCCTAAGTACTCTAGTTTCTTAAGTTCTTAAAGCTTTCAAAATTCTGCCTGAGTACTCTAACTTCAAAATTTTTACTCAAGTTTTCAAAATTTTACTAAGTACTTTAGCCTTTCAAAAGTTTCTTACTTAGGCTTAATGTCAAAATTTTTTAAGTACTCTAAAGCTTAAGTTTTTCAAAACTGTAACTCTTACTTAAGCTAACATTTTCAAAACTCTTGAGTACTTTAAAACTTAAAACTTTAAACTTTTTAAAGTACTCTAATTATGCTTTAAAAACTCTCCTATGTACTTTTAACATAAGTTGTTGAAAGATTTTCAAGACCTAAAACTTAAGCCTTCAAGTACAAGTAATGTTTTTTTTACCCCACGAATTTTTGAAAAATCTAGGGGGAGATTCCTTCCAGGGGGAGGGAACAAAAGTTAAAACTTTTTCATGTTTTGCTTAGACTTAACTTTTTGAACTAGGGTTGCCATAAATCAAAAAGGGGGAGATTGTTGGTGCAGAATGCACCAAAGTCAAACCTGTGTTTTGATAATGGCAACATAGGTCAAAAGTTAAGTCTTTCTTGTTTTCTAACAAGTTAATCTAGTGTGCAGGAAAAGCCCTAGCGAAGGACTGCTAGGCACTGGCGAAGGAATGCCAGGAAAATAAGCCCTAGCAAAGGACCGCTAGACACTGGCGAAGGAATGCCAGAGTCAAAAGCCCTATCAAAGGACTGCTAGGCGTCAGGCGAAGGACAGTCTGGGACTGAAGCCCTAGCGAAGGAATGCTAGGCACCGAGCGAAGGGCAGCTCGGTATCCAAGACCTGACAAAGGACCGTCAGGCAAAAGTCCAACCAAAGGAACGGTTGGCATCAGGTAAATTCTCCCGAGAGGAGTAGGTGAGGACGCGTTCCCCGTCGAGGGAACAGTGGGCGTCGGTTCGACCTAGGGCTCCATTTTGGAGACCAAAGTCAGAACTAAGATAGCTAAGACTGTATAAAATAATAATATAATTGCTATTTGGACTAACCCTGGATGCAGGATCGAAGGACTGAGTATCTGCAGCTCAGAGAGCCTCAAAGGAGTGAGGCAGAAGCTGAGCGGGGTGCCCCGGATACTCCGGGCGCCCCGCCTGTCGCAGGCGCCCCGCCTGTTGCGGGCGCCCCGCCTATCGCGGGCCCCCGCGTGTCGCGGGCGCCCCCACTGCCAGCTGCCGAAGCGCGCCCTTGCGAAGTCGAGAAGATAAAGCTTTGACCGGTCAATGCGGGCGCCCCGAGCGCTCCGGGAGCCTCGGTCAAAGCGGATCCAGAGGATCAGACGCGACCGAGAGCTCTGCGGATCAGAGGCCATGTGGGGGGCGCCCCCGACGTCCCGGGCGCCCCCAGGCCCTATATAAAGGGCCCTCGACCAAGGCTTCAGAACAACAATTCTCTCAACGCCTCAAAGCTCTTCTACGCTCGTGCCTTGCTCCGGAAACACTCCAACTCGAGCCGACGACGTCCCGCTGCCCCGAAAAAGTCAATACACTCCGGACGTCGGTAACGAAGAGTGCAATTCTTTATTATTATTTTTGTGCACTTACTTTGTAACTAAATTCTGTAACTATTATTGTGCTTCATATATAATTGCCCAAAGTAAACGGTCAACGACCGTGGGCCTTGGAGTAGGAGTCGACACAGGTTCCGAACCAAGTAAAATCGACTGTGTCTTTGTGTTGTGTTTATTTTTACTTCCGCTGTGCAATTGCTCTTTACGAAAGTCCGAACGATTTCCGATATTCACCCCCCCTCTATCGGTTTTCATGATCCAACAGTATGGACAAATTGAGTTTGCCTACATCCATGACTAGCTCCTACCAAAGCTCTACAATTCAGTGGGAGTATCATTTAATTAAAGGTCTAATTAAATAATCTAGATATGATACTTATTTCTGCATGTTGTATTGTTGTAGATCACCATGTCGTCTAACATGTCAAATACTCTCTCTCTGCGATCTGTCCTTGAGAAGGACAAGCTCAACGGAGCTAATTTCCTGGACTGGTATAGAAACTTGAGGATAGTCCTCAAACAGGAACGAAAACTGTACGTCCTAGAGCAACCCCCTCCAGAAGCACCCGTCGCTACCGCCACCCATGCCGAAAAGGATGCTTACAAGAAGCATCAGGATGATGCACTTGATGTATCATGCCTTATGTTTGCCACTATGAACTCTGGGCTTCAGAAGCAACATCAGAACATGAATGCACATGATATGGTTGAGCATCTAAAGCAACTATATCAAGGGCAAGCTAGGCACGAGCGGTTTGAGGTGTTCAAAGCCCTATTTGCATGAAAGATGCAAGAAGGAACTCCTGTAGGAACTCACGTACTCAAGATGATTGGGTATGTGGAGAACCTTGAAAGACTAGGATTCCCACTGGGCCAAGAATTGGCAACAGACCTTATCCTGCAATCGTTGCTAGAGGGGTACAATCAATTTGTCATGAACTATAACATGAATGAAATTGATAAGCCTTTGCCGAGATGCTCAGCATGTTGAGAACTGCTGAACCCAATCTCAAGAAAACCAAGACCAGTAATGTACTAATGGTAAACAAGGGCAAAGGCAAATGGAAGCCTAAAGGCAAGGGTAAGACCCAAGCCAAAGGCAAAGCCAACTCTAATGCACCCAAGGCCAAAGGCAAAGCGCCTAAGAAGGGACCTGCTTCCATTGTGGTGAGACCGGACATTGCAAGAAGAATTGCAAACTCTATCTGAAGGAAGCAAAGAAGAAAAGAAGTGAGACTTTGCCTCAGGTATTTTTGTTATAGAAGTCAATCTATCTATCTCTTCTTCTTGGGTATTAGATACCGGATGTACTTCTCACATTTGTACTAATGTGCAGGGATTTCAAAGAGCTAGATCATTGACAAAGGGCGAAGTGGACCTACGAGTAGGCAATGGAGTAAGAGTTGCTGCTATTGCTGTAGGAACATATTCCTTGTCTTTGCCCACTGGGCTTATTTTAGAACTAAAAGAGTGCTTTTATGCACCTGCATTAACTAAGAACATAATTTCAGTATCTTGTTTGGACAAAAAGACTTTTTATTTATCATAAAGGACAAATGTTGTTCTATAATGCTAAATGACATGTTCTATTGTAATGCACCACTGATGAATGGACTCTATGTTCTAGATCTAGAGAACCCAATCTATAACATAAATACCAAATGGTTCAAACCAAATGATTTGAACCAAACATATCTCTGGCATTGTCGCTTAGGACATATAAATGAGAGTCGCATATCCCAGCTCCATAAGGATGGATTACTGGACTCATTTGATTTTGAATCATATGAGACATGTGAATCTTGTCTTCTAGGCAAGATGACCAAGACTCCATTTAGTGGACACGGTGAAAGAGCGACAGACTTGTTAGAACTCATACATACTGATGTATGTGGCCCCTTCAATGTCGCAGTTAGAAGAGGCTATCTGTTAAATCCGATACATTTGACTAGGTCCCGGTAATTTTTGGAGGATTACCGGATAGGTTCCGGGGCTTCCGAGTCCTTGGACACAAATTTAGGGATCAAAAGTTAATAAGATAAACAATTACAAGGACTAAAATGTAAGTAAGTGTAAAACTAGGAGTGATCCTGCAATTAGAAGGAAATTGGTTAGACTAAATTGCAAAATGCCCAACTTATATACCTTGACCTAATCTTCATTCGGCCGACTGCGCACGCCAACCCCTTCACACTCTCTCTTCTCTTCTTGCGTCACGTACTCGCCGAAAGCCATCTCCCTCGTGAACCCGACTCCTCTCGGTCTCGATTCCGACCACCGAGCACCCTAGGTCGGCAGCGCCTCCCTCTTCCTCGTCACTCAAGCGTTCTACTTGCGACCCTTGTCTACCCCTACCCGGGCTTGGCAGATCAAAGGGCGCACTTAGGTCGACGGCAGGGGAGGAAACCAGGACACCGTCGACGCTTCGGTTAGGGTAAGCTTTCGATTTTCCCTTAGGATCTAGCATCAGATCTATGTAAGACTTGAGAGGGATGTTGATATCACGGTGGATCCAGGGAAAATATCTCTGCTCGATAACGATCGGGAGATTGGGTCTTGAACGGAGGTGAGGCGCGGGATCCTTCGGTGGCTATCCTGGTGAGTTGAACGTTCCCAGAATTTGGATTGTTGTGCACCAGTTCATGCCATTGGAATTTCGATTCTTTTTCTATTCTGAATCGATTTTGTTTTAGAATTGGGTCTGTTTGAAGTGGCAGTGAGCTGTGGAGGGATCGCCATCACAGGATCTCCAGATTTTGAGTTGGAGCTTGATTCCTTTGCTGAAAAATTCCAGAGATATGTTCTGTGCTTGAATTTGGCTGTAGTAGACTTGGGATTTATTCTCCTCAGTCGTTGTTGCTGAGAAAGCCTGTGAATTGAGGTAAGAAGATGTTGGGATGTTCTATACTAGATTAATCCATTTGAAACTTGTTGGATTGCGGTTTTAGGATTAAACCTAAAGTAGAATATAATCCTAAATCATAATTATGTGAAGTGATTAAGAACCTAATCTTAACTACGCGGGGTTGAATTCGAAAGAAACTTAAATCTTAATTACGTGGGCTAATTAAGAATCGAGCAGTTAATTGGATAAAATTAACTGAAACAGGAAACAATAGGGTTAAACCCTAATATGGATTAGAAATTTAATTAGCTGGTTACTATTTGTTTGTAATAGCTAATTAAACATGCCCTTGATACAGGGACTTGACTTGGATTTATTACTGCCTATTATTGGCGGGTGGTTCTATCTCCTTTTGATACGGACTTCTACTCTTGGAGGCGGGTACCCTTTGACTTATCTCTTTTGATATTGTCATGTTGTTATGCATAGACTGTTATAGATAGCAGTAAGATTATACGCTATCCTGGTTTATTCTGCTTGTTTTGGATACTTGTTGTTTATCCCTGAGTTATTATGCTGTTAGTTCCATACAGTCTCAGGTATTGTCATATCTATATGTATGCTTAGAGATCGTGATGTATCTCCTGCTTTTGACCTTGAGGGATCTGTAGTTTCAGGCCAGTATACCTTGTAGGTTACCTGTATTTCCTGTTGTAGGATTTCAGACTGAGACCTAGTATACTGAGGACTTGGGGAGGGGGGTATGTGTATCTATCATACACCATCCTTGCACTGTTGCATGCCGGCGATCAGCGACTCCCTTGTGGTTGAGCCTATCGTCTTCCGGTACATGATATGCGCACACGGCCACTCATGGGTTAGTGGATACCGTAGGATGTGTGCATTTGCCCTGTATTGCTCCGTTCGGCCACTATTTGGAGGGTGAGTCCGGGCGTGGTAGCAGCCAGGGATCCCTTCTCGTACTGAGCCACGAGGAGATGAGAGCTAGACTCCCCCATTGCTTGGGGTCGGAGCGGAGTCTCCACCAGCATCCTGTCCATCTGGTCACTCAGGAGCAGTGATAGCAGGATGCGTACAGTTGTCATAGCTCTACCCTTTCAGACGTCCCTATGACAGGTGTACAATGATCTGACTGGTGTCAGGGGTGACACATGTCATTGCACCATGTGCATATTTTGCATCGTGCAATGTTTGCTGCACTTGATTGCTGCACTTATTTGACATTGCATATACTGGAGACTTGTTATCTGAGATTATATGTCCATTGATGTTCCATTGGTATCTATTACCCTCTTTTCAGGTTAGATGGATTCTGGTATGTATCTACCCAGTCTTTTCAGTACCAGTATTTCCCTATTGTTGATATGAGACTGTATTAGCGGAACTCTTGTTGTTAGTATAATTTTCTATGCATATCTGTTGGGTATTCGCTGAGTTATGGACGGACCCCCGTTGCCATACATTTTTATTTCAGGTTGATGCTTGCCAGGAGAGCCCTTGCCGCCAGTCCCCAGCTCGAGTGGAGCTCTGTTTTGCTTTATTTTATGTGGGTTTACGGTTATGGACCCTGTATTATGTACTTTGCTTCCGTTGCCATGTTTTGGACCTGTATTTCTATTTTATTCGATGGGATTGTACTTTTGAGTCCTATGTTGGACTTCGCGGGGTTTTGGCTTTGTTCTTGCCCCCTGGCAGCTCAGGTAAGTTCGTACTTTGGTTTTACGATGGTTATAATCATATAACTATTATTTTTGCATGGATTTGAGGCCTGAGGCCATTTAACTGCGTAGTTGTGTTATTTGTATCTGTGTGTTTGTGTAAATTGTCCACCGGACAAGGGAGGTGCTGTCCGATTCTCTATTGGATCAGCGGCTCCAGGGTCTCGGGGTGTGATAATTTATTTTTGATATCAGAGCTCAGGTTTTCGGATACCTTCGGTATTTGTGGATTTTTGGCGTTTATCTATACCAATTTATTTTTGGTATCAAGCCCAGGATGCGGGATACTAGCGATTTGTGATTTCTCGGAATTTAAATCTGACACTGAACTGGTAGGTGTTGGAGCTCGGGTCTGATGTTATTCATTCAAGTACATTACGTATCTTTAAGGTCGTGGTTGCGATGCGACGACCATTTGGGACTTGGCAGTGACAGGACTTCTCCAGGCAGCAAGAGGTATATCTATCTGGAACTATCTCACTTTTAGTATTCAGTATTAGAGTTTGGATTAGTTAGATTATCCTATCATTGTGGAATCATATATTCATACTGGATGGATTGATATATGTAGACTTGGTTTAGTTGGATTGACATGTAGTCAATGTATCTTATTCGTGATCGTTCATGTGAGCGAATAGTAACATGTTGCGGATGAGATCTTGGAGTGGAGAATGTTAATCTCTAGTAGCACTGATTGTTGAGTCGGAAAGCCAAGGTTGAAAATGTTGACAACCTATTGTAGGTTAAGGATTTTGGTTTTACTAGACCTTACTATTTATAGTATTTGTTCTAGCTATTATTAGATGAGCGAGAACTAGGGTTGCTTGTGCCGGGTTGGGTGACCTGGGAGGCACGTGTAGTGTACATATCCTACATTAATGTAGAAGGGTAACATTAGCTATACGCTATCATCGTTAGTGGAGGATTGATACGTCCTATTCCATGGGAATTTTGATCATGGATCACCTGTACCTGGTTGATAACCTAGAAGGTACAATTTGATGGGTGAATTGAGCCGATACAGAAAAGTGTGAAGCTAATGGCTGACACTTATGGGTTATCGTTGGTACTTGGTTTGGATAACCTAGGAAGACACCATTGGACTTATGATTTGCGCTGAGGCGAATCCCTTACGAGGCTAGACCACCTTTGAGTGGAAGATGTCTATGATGACTTCCAGGGAGACCTATCAGTACTGGAGTATGAGGCGGAGTTTAACCGCCTATCAGAGTATTGCCCTCACATGGTTGTAGTCGACATAGAGAGGATGACTCAGTTTCATCAGGGTCTAGCGGCATACATTCAGACTCGCATGTCAGGATTTGTTCCGACCTCTTATCGAGAGGCATTAGAGCGAGCGCTCATTATTGAGATGACTCAGCACAGATTGTTTGGGGGTAAGAAGAAGGGGAAGCAGACTGCGACGGACTCAGCTCAGACGCAGCAGCCGTAGACTACTGGACAGAAGCGCGGCCGCCACACTCAGGCAGCTTCTGGCACTTCTGGGGCATCCTCTGGGCCCCAGAAGTCGAGACGTTCTTCCACCGGATCCTTCTAGTCCTCTCAGCAGGACCGGAAGAAGACTGCACAGACATCTTACTGTTGGTGCAGAATGCACCCAAGTCAAACCTGTGTTTTGATAATGGCAACAGAGGTCAAAAGTTAAGTCTTACTTGTTTTCTAACAAGTTACTCTAGTGTGCAGGAAAAGTCCTAGCGAAGGACTGCTAGGCACTGGCGAAGGAATGCCAGGGTAAAAAGTCCTAGCGAAGGACTGCTAGGCACTGGCGAAGGAATGCCAGGGTAAAAAGCCCTAGCGAAGGATTGCTAGGCACTGGCGAAGGAATGCCAGAGTCAAAAGCCCTAGCAAAGGACTGCTAGGCGCCAGGCGAAGGACAGCCTGGACTGAAGCCCTAGCGAAGGAATGCTAGGCACCGAGCGAAGGGCAGCTCGGCATCCAAGACCTGATAAAGGACCGTCAGGCAAAAGTCCAACCAAAGGAACGGTTGGCATCAGGTAAATTCTCCTGAGAGGAGTAGGTGAGGACGCGTTCCCCGTCGAGGGAACAGTAGGCGTCAGTTCGACCTAGGGCTCCATTTTGGAGGCCTAAAGTCAGAACCAAGATAGCTAAGGCTGTATAATCTAATACTTTATTGTTTTATTGTGTTTTGGACTAACCCTGGATGCAGGACCGAAGGAACGTGTGTCTGCAGCTCAGAAAGCCTCAAAGGAATGAGGCTACAGCTGACCAGGGCGCTCGGAGTGTCTCGGGCGCCCCCAAGGCAAACACAAAACACAAGACAGCAAGATAGGGCTTCGACAGTTCAACTCCCGGGCGCCCCCATGCGCAAGCGTCGAAGATCAACCCAGCGAAGCCGAGAGATAAGATTTGACCCGGTCAATCCGGGCGCCCCGAGCGCTCCGGGCGCCCCGGTCAAAGCGGATCCCGAAGATAAAGGGATCAGACGCTGACCGAGATTGAACCGGATCGAAGGACACGTGGGGGGCGCCCCCGACGTCCCGGGCGCCCCCAGGCCCTATATAAAGGGCCCTCGACCAAGGCTTCAGAGCATCAATTCTCTCGACGCTTCTACGCTCTTCTGCTCACACGCTGCGCCCCGGAATCCTTCCAACTCGAGCCGACGACGTCCCGCTGCTCCGAAAAAGTTGAACCACCTCGGACGTCGGTAAAAGAGCTATTTAAAAGTTTACTGTACTTAATTCTGTAATCCTTTGTAAACTATTTTGCGCCTAATATAGAATTGCCCAAAGTAAACGGTCAACGACCGTGGGCCTTGGAGTAGGAGTCGACCCAGGCTCCGAACCAAGTAAAAACGACTGCGTCTCTGTGTTGTTTTTCTTTTTATTTCCGCTGTGCACTTGCTCTTAATTTTTCGAAAAACGAATACCGATATTCACCCCCCCTCTATCG
Source organism: Boesenbergia rotunda (assembly GCA_024364735.1). NCBI lineage: Eukaryota > Viridiplantae > Streptophyta > Magnoliopsida > Zingiberales > Zingiberaceae > Boesenbergia > Boesenbergia rotunda. The sequence continues at coordinate 90,683 of JAGFNQ010004536.1, forward strand.
GTTCTATCGATCCAACAAGTGGTATCAGAGCGGGGAAGTTCAAACCTGGTGCAACCACCAGTTTGAAATTTTTTTTCGGATCTCTATTTTTTTTCTTTCAAATTTTCGTTACATATTTCGTTTAAATTTTTTTTGCGAGGTTGGTGCAACACCCCTCATCATTTTATTTATCCAGCACTACTAATCCAAGACCTAGTCTTGGAAAATTTGTTTTTCTGTTAGCTTTCTGTTACAGATTAAAATGACCATGCAAGAAGGTTTTAGCACCGCCAGACCTCCACTTTTCAGTGGAGAAGACTTTTCTTACTGGAAAAGTCGCATGGAGGTCCACCTGAAAACTCAGGTGGACATGTGGATCATTATCCAGTCCGGTCTGGAGATCCCCAGAAACGCCGAAGGACTTCCTCAAAGCTACTCAGAATGGGACAACACCCTAAAGCGCAAGATAGAAGCCGACGCAAAAGCAACTCAGACTCTCCAATGCGGATTGACAAAAGAGGAGCTGAACCGGGTGGGCCCCTTCAACAGTGCGAATGAGCTTTGGGCAAAATTGATCGAACTGCACGAAGGGACATCAGATACTCGGATCAGTAAGAGGGATCTGCTTCTGAACAAACTCTACACCATCAAGATGGCTGACAACGAAACAGCAGCCCAGCTCCACGCACGAATCCAAGAGTTAATGAACGGTCTTCACACTATAGGTCACAAGGTTGAAAACCGTGACTTAATAAGGTATGCCTTAAACGCTTTCCCTAGAAACACCTTGTGGGCATCTATGGTAGATGCATACAAGGTCTCAAGGGATCTTTCAAAAATAAAATTAGATGAATTGTTTTCCGAACTAGAACTGCACGAACAAACTAACACCAATATGGTCGAGAAAGGTATTGCTTTCGTTGCAGGTAAAACTGGAAGAACAACAAAGAGGAAGCCTGAACCTGAACCTGAGTCTAACTCAGACTCAGACTCAGAAGACGAAGAAGGAGATCAAACTAAGCTGGTCCGACTAGCCCGAAGCTACTACAAGGAGCTGAAGAACCGAACCAACAAATGGAAAATCAGCCGAAGAAAGGACGAACCGGCTGAACCCGCGAATGATATAAACAAGCCCAACGTTACCTGCTACGAGTGCAAGAAAAAGGGCCACTACAAGACAGAATGACCAAACTTAAAGGAAATCAAAAAGACAAGAAGAAAGAAAGCGCTCCAAGCAACCTGGGACGAATCTTCCTCAGAAGAAGAAGAAGAAGCACCCCAATCAAACCTACTAGCTCTGACCGCCTCAGATAAAGTCGAGACTGAGTCAGAATCAGAACAGGACGACGACGAGCTGACCTTTACAGATGACGGCGAAATTAAGGTAACTGGTTTCAATAGATGTCAATTAAGTGAACTAATTTCATTTCTTTCTCGAGATTTGGCAAAAGCCAAACTCCGAGTCGAATCCCTCCGACAGGAAGTAAAACTCCTGAAAGAGGGAGCTGACTCTAAACCCTTAACCGAGAAGGTTCAGGAAGGAACTCCTACTCAAGTTGAAAAACTTGAAAAGGAGAACTCCTCCCTGAAAACTCAGGTTAAGGATCTTAGATCAGCTTTAGAACGATTTACATCTGGTTCCAAGGGTCTTGACATGATCCTTGGAAAACAGAAATCAGTTCTAAATCGATCCGGACTGGGCTATAGAACCAAATCCCGGCAAAGATCTTACTTTGCTGTACTGAATCAGTCCAGAGGTAAAATTCAGGCATGGGTACCTAAACTATACCTGAACAAACCAACTGGATCAAATCAGTATTGGATTCCCAAGGACAAGATTCACATCTTGCCTAACCATCACCGTGGCTTTAGTCCAGGGGGAGCCAAACTGAAAACTATATTCATTGTTAGATAATTTTTTTTTCAATTGCTTGATTGATTGTTTATTTAAAATTCCTGCAATTTATCATGCTTAGATTTAGGAATGGTTAGTATAAGGACTGAACAAACTTAACTGGAACTTGACAACATAGTATTGGGTGGAGGTGAGATGATAGTACGTTAGGGAAGCCAATTTGGCGGAACTAGCCGAAGCTACCGATCCAAGACCCAAACTAGTTAGATCAGAAATTTTTTAAAGAATAATTTTGAAAATGAAATTTCATTAAAAGGCTTTGTCAAGGAAAGGGTGGATGATCCCATAAGGCTATGGCCAAAGAAGGCCTAGTGCCTCGCCAAGACCTGAAAGCCAATTTTTTGAAATTCAAATTCAAATTATTTTTGTCAAATTCGAATCTAACACAAAATTTCAGTTATTTGTAGATTTAAACATCTTTTCAAAAATTTTCAAAATTAATTAAGTTTTCAAAATTTAATTGTTTTCAAAATTAATTAGGTTTTCAAAAATTTAATTGTTTTCAATTAAGTTTTCAAAAATTTAATTGTCTTCAAAATTAATCAAAATTTTCAAAATAATCTTAACTATCAAAACCTGTCTCACGAAACCTATAAGGCTAACGTGATTGAAAACCTTAGACTGGGTGAGATAGTAAGATTAAGGTTGGAAATTCTTTTGATGCCTATGAGATAATCTTGTATTTAAGATCATAGTCAACATAGTCAAATCATGGTCAACATAGTCAAACCATGGTCAAAGTAGTCAAATCATAGTCAAAACAGTCAAATCAATTCCAACCATGGTCAAACCGATTAAACCATGGTCAAATGATAACAAGACAAAATTCTGTCTTTTCCTATACTATTCCGGGCGCCCGGGACCACACGGGCGCCCCCCTCGATAGCTTTTTCTTCCCCCAAGACAGAAAAGCTGCCTCTGCCCTTGACCAGGGCGCCCGGAATCACGCGGGCGCCCCCACCACTTCCAATGCAGCAAAAGCTACAAAAGCACTCTGTTGAGGGCGCCTGGGCTGTCCCGGGCGCCCCCAACCAGCCGAATCTCTGCCTTTGGCAGCAAGCACTGACCAGGGTGCCCGGAAGCTCCCGGGCACCCCCGTTGATGAGCCTATATAAGGCACCCTAATTCCCCTTCTCTTCCCACACCAAAATCAACTCCCTTCTTCACTTCTTTCATTCCAAGGAGATCTTGCAAGTCCTCATCCTCAACCATGCCTCCCCGAGCTGCCCGATATAATTACTATTTATTTTTCTTGCATTTAAATTATTTTTTGCAATATCTTTATGCTTCCTTTAATCTCCTTAACTTAGAAGACGCCGACCAAACAAGAAACAAAAACGAGAAACAAAACTCCGATTCTAACCATATTAATGGAAGGTGTTGGCCTTAATATTTTGTAAGGGGTTTTGGGTCTCATCCTTTCTTTTCTAAGCACATTCATGACATATAATTATGTCATGACTAACGATTTCCTTAATAAAGTATGTATGTGACTTAATCTATCAAGTCCCATGAATTGAATTAGGAACCGGATTTCCTAATTCTAATTTCATACTTTATTAAAGGAATTGTTTTGGGAAACAATTTCCTAAATTGTCATAATCAATTTCAGAAATAATATGTTTAAGACTTTGATTATCTATGTGAAAATCAAGAATAGACTTCGCCACAGGTTACTTCGGCGAAATCTTTTAACGAAGTAATACATGTTAATCAACTTCGGTACTAAATTTGATGAAGTAAAATTCATTTTATACTTCGTAGCTTAAAAATTGTGGGTCTTACTACTAAATTTATCTGATATTTTACTTCATAATAAATATTTGATGAAGTAATAAGTTACCAAATAAAATTCATAAATTTCTATACCGAAGTAATAAATTTAAATCAACTAATATAGGTTTTTTTTATAAATAAATTAACCGATTTAGTAATCCATAAAACTCCCGAGCCCTAACTTCATCGCACAATGCCTCCCCCTTCTCCTCACCGAAGCCCATTTTTCCCGCAGCAGCCTTCCTCGCCGAGATTCTCTCTCGCCACACTCTTCCTCACCACGATTCTCTCTCGTCGAGCTCTTCCTCGCCTCGATTCTCTCTCGCCAAGCTCTTCCTCGCCATGATTCTCTCTTGCCCTCGGCGAGACGACTCCCTCGTGTTCTCCATCGTCGCGCCCTGCCTTCGTGGCTCCCTCACTCACCGAGGGATGAAGCTAGGGTTTAAGCAGCGCCCCCCTAACTCACCGAGGGACGAAGCGTGACCCTCTCTCAAGCCGTCCTCCCTCACTCGCCGAAGCTAGGGTTTCACCACTGCGTCCTCCCTCCCTCGCCGTTACGAAGGTTCATTGCTGGTAAAAGCTCATCTTTAGAAATTGCATGATTATATTTTTGTCTTTTCTAATGTTTTGGATCTATGCTTTACCGGCAGCTCAAGAGTTCTGTTGTTTTCAATCGGATTGGATTGCTTATGTTCCAGATTTCTATTCTTTATGAAGAAGGATCTATGTTACAGCTTCAATCGGATTGGATTTCTTGTGTTCCAGGTTCTTGTTGGTGGAAATTTTGGTTGCAGTCATGGTTTTTTTAATACTGTAATTAAACGATATACTTCTTTATTGTTGCCTGATACATTTCTTGTTATTTTGTGAAAATTTTGGTTTCTATACTAATTTTGGTTTCTATACTTGTAGGTGACAGTCTCACAAATGGAGAAAAGTATGTCTTGTTCGCTATTTTGATTGGTATTTTTCAACAATTCTATGTGTACATTTGAAGTTGAAGTTGGATTTTATACTTCTTCAAAATATGTTTGTTTGTTCTGGTTAACATATTATCTTGTTGGTCATAAAAAATATTATTTCTACCGTTGTCAATTGTCTCGAAACTGAATAGTTTGCATATAGTTTGAGCATTTTACAATACAATCACTGACAACATGTTCAATATTCTGTCAGCTAAGACATGAACTTAGGAAGGAGACTCTGCAGCTTGCTAGTAAGTATTCTTTCCTGCTACGTGCAAGTAATGTTTCTTGAAATTGTTTTATTAGAGAAGCAAAATTTGCAGAGGAGAACTTGGAAAAGGAACCTCAAATTTCGGAGCTTAGAAACCAGGTAAGTTTTATTGTTCTTTCTCTTAACAAACCAACTATGTGACCTTTAGGTCTACAGATAATCAAAATAAGTTGGTCTACTTAATTTTGGTTCTTTAGCCATGCATGCAAGGGCAGAGACGAGCACTTAAAAATGAAAATATCAGCATGATTTAGTGCTTTACCTTAAGTTAGTGCTTTACCTTAAGTTAGGTCACGAATTTTTTTTAGTGCTTTACCTTAATTTGTTCATGAATTCGTTTCTCTGTTGGTTTAAGTTAGTGCTTTACCGATGGCATCTTTTGGTTGCTTGAAATTGCTATTTTTAGTGCCTCTTTTAGTGGTCTCTTTTAGTTGCTTGAAACTTAATATCAAGATCTCAGATTATATTCCTAATTTGACTGGTCTCTTTTAGTTGCTTGAAACTTCTTGAAACTGTTGTTTTTAGTATTTTACCGATGGCATGCTTGAAACTGCTTTACCGATGGTATGTATACATACTCCAGAAGCTTTAAATATTTCTCTGCTATATGTATGTTTCTTCACTCTTTTGTAGAGTATTTTTGGGTAGCTTTAAATATTATGTAAAATATTTAATAATTGGCTTTTGAGTGCAGTTATCTTTTCAAATATTTAAAGAAAGAAAATAGGGCAGAAGATTTACAATTGGAGTGGAAGGTAAATCTTTTTATGAACTATATTCTTTATGAAATATTTAGTCATTTTGTATTGACCCTCACAGTTCTATTAATGGTTTAGTTTGCAGCCTCAAAAAATAAACAGTATTACAATCAATCTCAGTATGATGAAGTCAGAAGCGAATGGAGTGAATTTATCTACTTTTATGTGGGTGCCTAAGTGTAGATTGTGAAAAAAAATTTGATTGTATTTTGAGATTTATGAATACAACAGATTTTGGGTGAAGTTGATTAATGTCTTTTATGAATACACTTTTGAGTTGTAAGAAATTGATATTTCTAATATATATATATATTTGTTTAATTTTGATGGTGAAAAATATTGTGTTGTAGTAATTCAAATAGATATTTTTGAAAAATATTGTGGTGAAAAATATTTGTTTAATTAAAATTGTATTTTAACAAAATATGATGAATTACTTCGACAATACAAATAAATGGTGTAGTAATGAAATACAACAGACTTCGTCAAATTTAATTAGCAGCGTAGTTAAAAAAAATATTTACTTCGTCATTTATTTAATTTGTGAAGTCGTTTGTATAAATTACTTCGCTAAATTTAAATATTTGTTATAGCAACATATACTCTAATACGTCTACATTATGCTGAAGTAATACAACAAAAAATACTTCAGTGAGATCGATGAAGTAATAGAGCCATTTTACTTCGAAAACGGTTCAACTTTGAACCGATTTTAAACCGGTGAAAGACTTCGGTATTTCGTGGTGAAGTAAAAAATTGACCTTTTTACTTCATGCACGTCTACTTCGGTAATTATCTACTTATTACTTCAGATAATATTCGAAGTCTATTATCAATTTTCACATAGTTTCTCTAAATCAAATCTTATTAAATTAAGAGACAATTCCCTTAATTCAACCACATATTATTTTCATGAAAATCTCATTTAAGAAACTCTATAGGAAACCATTTTCCTAATTAATTTTGGAGACAACAATATGTAAGAGCATCACCTCTTAAATCATATTTTATTCATGGATTTAATTAATTACAACAAATCATTTTCTAAGGGTGGCTCCCCGAGGCTCAGATACCCAAAGAAAAGTAATTTGTCGTAAATCTAATTTGGTCCGCTTCGGAAGCGTAACCAAATTAAACATGACAATTTCATTTAAAATTGAGAAATTAAATTACAACAACTAACTTTAAATTGGACGGCTCCCCGAGGCTCAATCCAAAATAAAGAATTTTGTTGACAATTTAAAACCCAATTTAAATTTAATTGTCAATTAATTATCCATAAATTTGTCTAGACCTTTTTGAAAGAAAGTGCCCAAAATTACGAGATTTCATAATAGGTTTTCAGAATAATTGTAAGTTTCTGGTACAAAGAAAACTTACATATTTCCAAAATTAGAAAATTTCTAAAATTAGAAAATTTCCAAAATTGAATAGTTTCCAAAGATGGGAAGTTTTCACAATTATCATAAAATTTCAGAAACTAGGATATTTCAAACGTTTGCGAAATTTCATGAGGATTTCCAATCTTTGAAATTCCTAAATCTAAAATTTATATTAATTGGAAAATTTCCATAATTGAAAATTTTTCCAAAATTGAGATTATGACAAAGTTTTCCGCAAAACAATTATATGATTATGTCGAACACTAACCGGCTCTGATACCACTGTTGGGACCGGGTGCATGTTGACAAGGATACGGGTTCGTAAAATTTTAAATTTTTACGTGCAACGGAAGAATTACCATAAAATAATTTCTCAAATTATTTTAACCACGTATCTAGCATGCAACCTTATGATGTGTGGACATGATCATAAATTAAAACTTTGCGGAAAAGTAAACTAATTTACTTAGTACCTCGCGTAACTCGAAGTAAGGGACGAGATCCAACCGTAGCGTCCCTTGGAAGCTCCGCCTCTATTCGCGTCCACGCCGAGTTCTCTTCGGGATGACTTCGCAAAGCCACGAGTTTTGTGTCGACGAGAACTACTAGATTCTCCAAAGACACAACTAGAAAATCAAGAGAGAAGGATGGAAACTAACCACCAAGTAACAGAATCAAAATTCCGGGAAAGGAAGGAAGGAGTCGCGATCCGCTTCTTCTTCTTCTTCGGCACGAACTTGGTGGAGGAAACTCACGGGCACCCTAGGTGCTTGCGCCGGCCCTAGGGGAGGAGAGAGAGCCAGCCCTAGAGAGAGAAAGGGTGCCGGCCCTAGAGAGAGAGAGAGTTAGAGAGAGAGAGGGAGAGAGTTAATCTCTTGATCAATCTATTAAGAAAATCAAGCCTAGCCTTGGTTCCTTTATATAGTAGCCTCTCCCTTGCCAAGTCTCCTCTTTAACGGAATTTTTCATAAGAAATTTATCGTATAAATTTTCTTTATGAATTATTCCGTTTAGACCAAGTTTTATTATAACTAACTTTATAATAAAACAAATACATCTCTCCTTTTATTATGGAATAAATTTTACAAGAAATTTATAAATTTTCTTATTATGGAAAAATCAATTCATAATTGATTTTATAAAATTAAAATAAACCATTCCATGGATCATTTTAATTTTCATAAAAAAGAATAAATTTCTATAAATTTCTTTATATAAATTTATTTATCCATAATTTATAAAACAAATCGCACTTGATTTATTTTATAAAATAAACCAAATAAATTGGTTCTCTCTTTTATTGTGGCCGGCCAAACCAAAGAGGGTGGGCACCCTCTTTGGCCGGCCACTTCAAGCCCAATCCCTCGCGAATTAAACTCATTTAATTCGCCCGATAAGCCTTCAAAAGACTTAGCCATTTTAAGCTTCCATTGCGCCTCTGATTAATTCAGATTCGACTTATTTCTCTTGATCGGAAAATCTAATTTTTAACTCGTTTTAAATCCCTCGGATTACTCGTAGTGCGTGTGACTAAATAGACTTTCGATTTATGTTGGTCGTCTATAATCAACCAATTATAGAACGATCATGAGTGACACCTAGTAGTACATCATGACCCCCAATTAATCGAAAGATCAACGGTTGACCTCAGAAGTAATTCTGAAACCCTTCAGCAGCTCTAATGAATCGTGCCCCATTCCCTTCACCATCTTATACCCACTTGGTTCAGGACACGGTCTATGTGTGTCAGTCCCCACTAGGCTGACTACGTCACACCTAGCCCAAGTAGTGTCTTTCTCGTCCTTTGGATTTCTAATTACTCTCATGTATTTAAGAGACTTATACTCTAAACATGACATGCTCTGGCCAGAGGCTTTGAGTGACAATCCGACGATAGGCCTGGGTATACATCTCCTCGCAAGGAGTGGTGAATCCTTTGTAGGCTGTTCAAACATCTTCGGGCACTTCGGCTTATACCCAATCATCCTGGGTCCACACCTCCTTAGAGATGCTTGCTTAAGATGTTAAAGTATAAGTCTCCATGACCAAGATGACTTGAACACCACAAGTCAAAGGAACATCGCACTTAAGCTGCAGTAAGAACTTCACTGACATATCTATATAGATTACCATATGAAGTTTTACAGCTAGTCACTCCAATGAACTAGTTCCCTTAACTAGCATCCATGTTTATCTCCGGACATCCCAATGTCACCAGCCAGTGAGAATCAGCTGATTAGAGAATAACCCATGCTAGTCTCAACAGAATTGATAGTGTCCGTTTTTATCAATTCATCGACTAGGGATATTTTCAATACTTCATAATTGCACATGTAGAGATAATCACTAGTTGTGATCCCATCACAAATTCTCTTATGCTGTGAATTGTATTGCAGACATTCAGTAGATGAGTTTAAGATCCCAATCAAATACACAAACATGTATACTCAAATAGTGAATTATCATTTATTAAAATAAATGTTTACAACCATAAGGCGATTGCCTTAGGACACTTCTCTCATATCACTAACACTAGGAACCCCCCATTTGATCCTCCCTACTCAGACATTACCCTAGATACCATCCACTCCTATTTCTATAGGGCAGACCTCCCCGCAAATAGACGTTTTCAAGCCGTTGAACTTCAGGCACAGGACTATGCCTTGTATAGAGTCCTGATCCGCTGTATCTTACCACTCTCCACCAGAGATCTCGGGACTATGCGACCCTTTCATGCTTTCCTTCTATATGCCCTAGTCCATCACCTTGACATAGACATTGGACTCTATATGTTTCATACCATTCTGCATGCGTCCAGTGTCACGACCCAGGGACGAGTGCGCACACCATTTTGCCACATCATCACATCCCTTCTTCATCACCACGGTCGTGACATTACTGTGGGTGAAATAACTGCTATGACTGACTTTGACGAAATAGGATTTAGGAACTTCTCGTTAGCGGGTCTAGAGGTGTCGGCCACCGGGGTTCTTAGTTGGAGACGACAGCAGGCCGGGGCTCCAATTGACTCAGACGAGGAGATTGACGTCGACGTTGGAGACATCGCTGCAGCAGCCCGAGCACACATCGACGAGCCCGCTCCACCGACACTCTACCAGAGAGTGACACATTTAGAGACACAGGTTCAGAGTCTCTGAGAGGAGGTCGAAGCCTATCATATAGAGCAGATGGACGCTCGTCGAGCCGATCGAGAAGTGGCTGATGCACGATTCATTGAAATGATGGCACGATTCGATTCATGGCAGCCTGGCCCGTCTGATCATCCCGGTCCCTCGTCCTAGATTTGATTAGTATTGTACTAGTACCTATTTTACTGCCCCTACTCAGTAGGGTTGACTTGTGTTTGACTGTATGACTATATTGAACCTACAGTACCTGCTTTATTCTATGTTTACTAGCTTATGATTACTGGTCAATTCGACATTTAGGATTGTGTTCTGTAGAATAGATTAACTTTATTTTACTTGATTTAAAAATTTGTTTCTAAAACTAGAATTTGAAAAACTGTTTTACTTAATTTCAAAATCAGTTTTCATTTTTCGACTTAGTTTTATTTTTATTTCAAAACTACCCCCTTTCAAAACTAGGGCTTTTTCGAAAATGGACTTAGCCTAGGCCCTAACCCTAGAACTGCATGCACCTATAGACTTAGAAGCCAGCATCTCACAAGCACCTTAGGGTACTTTTGATTGATAACCTAGAAAGGGTTGAGATGCTTAGGTCTTTGCCTTAATTCAAGATGCTTTAAGTCAGTGCATCTGCAGTAATTAGGGCACTAAATACAACTTACACAGCAATCAAGTTAAGTGTCAAGTTTAGAAAATCTAACTTGAACAGAAACACTTAACTTGACTAACCCTAGCAAAAACTACTGTTTATAACAGTTAGTAAGTAGCTAATTGGGTTAGACAGGTCCCTACAGAGAAAATTGACTGATTTAGTTTAAGTCTAATTATGAATTGGTTCAGTACAGCAAAATCTTACTTATTTCCTTTAAGCAATCTTATTTCTGCTATATTTATCTGTTTTGATATATGGCAAAGGGGGAGAGAAATAAGAAAGGAGAGAGTAAAACTAATTTTTAACTCTATCCTTTATTCAAAAAGTTTTCAAAATTTTCTTATCCTTTATTCAAAATTTTCAAAAATACTTAAGCTTTCAAAATTTTGCTAAGTACACAAGCCTTTCAAAATTTTCTAACTTAAGCTTGTCAAAATTCAAAATTTTCTAACTTAAGCTTGTCAAAATTCAAAATTTTCTAACTTAAGCTTGTCAAAATTTTTGTAAAACTTCTAAAAGTACTTTAAGCTTAAGTTTCTCAAAACTGTATAAGTACAAATTTATCAAGTACTTAAGTTTTTCAAAATTATTAAGTACTTAAAGTTTTACAAAGTGTTTCAAAGTTTACTAAGTACTTAAGCTTTTTTTAATCCTACTAAGTACTTAAGTTTTCAAAATTATTAAGTACTTAAGTTTTCCAAATGTACTTCATTTATCAAGTACTTAAGTTTTTCAAAATTATTAAATACTTAAAGTTTTACAAAGTGTTTCAAAGTTTACTAAGTACTTAAGCTTTTTTAATCCTACTATGTACTTGAGCTTTTTAAATCCCACAAAACACTTAAGCCAACACTTTCAAAAAAATTTTGAGTACCTTAAAACTTAAAGCTTCAAACTTTTCAAGTACTCTAAAATCATGCTTCAAAGACCTTCCTAAGTACTTTTAACCTAAGTTATTAAAAGATTTCTAAGTACCTAAAAACTTAAGTTTCCAAAGTACAAGTTTTTGTTAACCCCACGAATTTTTGAAAAATCTAGGGGGAGATTCCTTCCAGGGGAGAGAACAAAATTTAACCTTTTCATGCTTGCTTAAACTTAACTTTTTGAACTATGGTTGCCATAAATCAAAAAGGGGGAGATTGTTGGTGCAGAATGCACCCAAGTCAAACCTGTGTTTTGATAATGGCAACAGAGGTCAAAAATTAAGTCTTACTTGTTTTCTAACAAGTTACTCTAGTGTGCAGGAAAAGTCCTAGCGAAGGACTGCTAGGCACTGGCGAAGGAATGCCAGGGTAAAAAGTCCTAGCGAAGGACTGCTAGGCACTGGCGAAGGAATGCCAGGGTAAAAAGCCCTAGCGAAGGACTGCTAGGCACTGGCGAAGGAATGCCAGAGTCAAAAGCCCTAGCAAAGGACTTCTAGGCGCCAGGCGAAGGACAGCCTGGACTGAAGCCCTAGCGAAGGAATGCTAGTCACCGAGCGAAGGGCAGCTCGGCATCCAAGACCTGACAAAGGACTGTCAGGCAAAAGTCCAACCAAAGGAACGGTTGGCATCAGGTAAATTCTCCCGAGAGGAGTAGGTGAGGACGCGTTCCCCGTCGAGGGAACAGTAGGCGTCGGTTCGACCTAGGGCTCCATTTTGGAGGCCCAAAGTCAGAACCAAGACAGCTAAGGCTGTATAATCTAATACTTTATTGTTTTATTGTGTTTTGGACTAACCCTGGATGCAGGACCGAAGGAACGTGTGTCTGCAGCTCAGAAAGCCTCAAAGGAATGAGGCTACAGCTGACCAGGGCGCCCGGAGTGTCCCGGGCGCCCCCAAGGCAAACAAAAACATAAGACAGCAAGATAGGGCTTCGACAGTTCAACTCCCGGGTGCCCCCGTGCTCCCGGGCGCCCCCGCTGCTCCCGGGCGCCCCCAGCGCTCCGGGCGCCCCCATGCGCAAGCGTCGAAGATCAACCCAGCGAAGCCGAGAGATAAGATTTGACCCGGTCAATCCGGGCGCCCCGAGCGCTCCGGGCGCCCCGGTCAAAGCGGATCCCGAAGATAAAGGGATCAGACGCTGACCGAGATTGAACCGGATCGAAGGACACGTGGGGGGTGCCCCCGACGTCCCGGGCGCCCCCAAGCCCTATATAAAGGGCCCTCGACCAAGGCTTCAGAGCATCAATTCTCTCGACGCTTCTATGCTCTTCTGCTCACACGCTGCGCCCCGGAATCCTTCCAACTCGAGCCGATGACGTCCCGTTGCTCCGAAAAAGTTGAACCACCTCGGACGTCGGTAAAAGAGCTATTTAAAAGTTTACTATACTTAATTCTGTAATCCTTTGTAAACTATTTTGCGCCTAATATAGAATTGCCCAAAGTAAACGGTCAACGACCGTGGGCCTTGGAGTAGGAGTCGACCCAGGCTCCGAACCAAGTAAAAACGACTACGTCTCTGTGTTGTTTTTCTTTTTATTTCCACTGTGCACTTGCTCTTAATTTTTCGAAAAACGAATACCGATATTCACCCCCCCTCTATCGGTTCTATCGATCCAACACTTACTGTACCCGTTGCGGATCTAGAGAGCACGTTGTAGCAGACTGTCGCCTGGAGCAGGCCGTATGCTACTACTGCAGACTACTAGGACACTTGAGCAGGGACTGTGCCTTGAAGGCACAGAATGAGAGGACGGGAGCCACTAGCCAGACTGGACATTCAGGACAGTCAGGAGCTCATAGAGGCGGACGGAGGACTCAGGCTTCATTCCGCCAGCCGCATGCTGCCCCACCAGCACCTGCATACGGTATGCTAGGACACGAGGCCAGTTATACCCCAGCCTTATCTCAGAGCTCAGCTGCAGGACCTTTACCTCAGACTTACCCAGCTTATCAGCCTGTGATGCAGTAGCCTCAGTACCCAGTGGGAGGGTCAGTTCAGCAGCCTCAGTCTCAGTTGCAGTTCCCACCTCAGCAGTACCCAGCAATGCCACCACCACTGCCTGAGATTGGACGGGTTTATGCTGTCACTCGAGAGGAGGCCCAGCGGTTCGACGGATCGGTATTTCACGGTACTATTTCTCTTTATGCCTTTCCTGCTGAGTTATTAGTTGATATTGGTAGTTCTTACTCTTTCATATCGCGGATATTCATGAGTAGGATTGGTAGATTGGCTACCGCTAGATCACAGCAGTTATCTGTATCATTACCCTCAGGAGAGATCTTGAGTATTACTCAGGAGGTTAGAGCCTGTCCATTAGATTTTGGTAGTATTACCCTCACGGTTAATCTGTTAGTTCTGGAGATGGTGGACTTCGATATTATTCTTGGTATGGATGTTCTTACCGCTTATCATGCCACAGTGGATTGCCAGATGAGGGTGGTCACTTTTCGGCCTCCGGACCAACCCTCGTGGGATTTCACTGGCATCAGGGATGAGGGCTTATCAGTTACTTCTGCGCTTCAGGCACAGAGATTGCTATCTCACGGTTGTCAGGGTTTCTTACTGTCATTTATTAGCACCGATGACAGCAGTAGCCCTCCGCTCTCGGACGTTTCAGTGGTCCGAGAATATCAGGACGTATTTCCAGAGGAGTTATCGGGTTTGCCTCCCAGGAGGCAAGTGGAGTTCACTATTGAGCTGATACCGGGGACTTTTCCGGCATCGAAAGCTCCATATCGTATGGCACCGAGAGAGTTGGACGAGTTGAAGGTCCAGCTCCAGGAGTTATTGGACAGGGGATTCATCAGACCTAGCGTCTCACCATGGGGTTCCCCAGTTCTCTTCGTGAAGAAGAAAGACGGTTCTTTAAGGTTGTGCATCGACTATAGACAGTTGAATGCAGTGACCATCAAGAACAAGTACCCCCTGCCACGGGTTGAGGATTTATTTGATCAGCTCAGGGGCACATCTGTGTATTCCAGGATTGATCTGCAATCCAGATATCATCAGAGTCAGATGTCCAGAAGACAGCGTTCCGCACCAGATATGGACACTACGAGTTTTTGGTAATGCCATTTGGGCTTACCAATGCTCCAGCGGTATTTATGGACTTGATGAACCGCATATTTCTGGAGTATCTGGATCAGTTCGTCATAGTATTCATTGATGAAATCTTAGTCTACTCTCATTCCGAGGAGGAGCATGCACAGTATCTTCGCATCGTATTGGAGACTCTCAGACGAGAGCGTCTATATGCGAAGTTCAGCAAATGTGCCTTTTGGTTGTCATCAGTAGGTTTTCTGGGACACGTGGTATCTAGTCGAGGCATCTCAGTAGATCCCCAGAAAATCGAGGCTGTTACCAGCTGGGAGCAGCCGAAGTCAGTTACTGAGGTTTGCAGTTTCTTGGGTTTGGCCGGATATTACCGACGATTTGTAGAGGGATTTTCTACTATTGCTATGCCACTGACACGCCTTACCAGGAAAGGCGTGAAGTTCATTTGGACCGAGGCTTGCGAGACCAGCTTCCAGGAGCTGAAGCGGCGATTGGTGACGGCACCCGTCCTCGTTCTTCCATCAGGAGAGGACGGATTCGTGCTGTATACCAATGCATCTCATCAGGGGTTAGGCGCAGTTCTGATGCAGTATGGACGGTAGTATCTTATGCTTCTCAACAGCTGAAGGAGCATGAGAAGAACTATCCGGTTCATGATTTGGAGTTGGCCGCCATTATCTTTGCTTTGCGGATTTGGAGGCACCACCTGTACGGTATTACTTTTGAGATTTTCACTGATCATAAGAGTCTCAAATACCTATCTACGCAGAAGGAACTTAATCTCCGACAGAGGAGATGGATGGAGCTCCTTAAGGATTATGATTGCACCATTAGCTACCATCCAGGGAAAGCTAATGTTGTGGCGGACGCATTGAGCAGGAAGTCCAGAGGGACTTTGGCCTGCCTCCGGGCATCAGTTACCAAGCTAGTTCAGGGTTTCGCAGAGTTGGGCTTAGAGGAGCAGAGACGGACTGAGCAGGGTATTCTTGTGACTATGGTTGCTCAGTCGTCGATCCGGACGAGGATTCGAGAGGCCCAGGCCACGGATCAGCACCTGCAGTCTCTTGGCAGCCAGATAGCTTCAGTACCGCAGACTGAGTTCACCAGAGATGATGAGGGTACTCTCTACTTTCGAGGGAGACTATGTTACCCGAGTCACATCCGGTCCGAGAGGAGTTACTTCAGGAGGCTCATCGCTCCCGATTTGCTATCCACCCGGGCGGGACCCGTTTGTACCGAGACCTGAGGCGTTCCTACTGGTGGAACGGCATGAAGAAAGACATCGCGGATTTTGTAGCTAGATGTCTAGTTTGCCAGCAGGTTAAGGCTGAGCACCAGAGACCTGCTGGACTACTTCAGAGGATTCCCATTCCCGAGTGGAAGTGGGAACACATTACTATGGATTTCGTGGTGGGATTGCCTAGGACTAGACGAGGCCTTGACGCGATTTGGGTAATCGTTGACTGATTGACCAAATCCGCGCACTTTCTAGCTATTCGGAGGACCGATTCTTTGGATAGATTAGCAGAGCTGTATTGTCGAGAGATCATCATATTGCACGGCATACCGTTGAGTATCATCTCCGATCGAGATCAGCGTTTCACCTCACGCTTCTGGCAGAGTCTGCAGAGGGCCATGGGTACCGAGCTCAGATTTAGTACCGCCTTCCATCCGCAGACCGATGGTCAGTCAGAGCGTACCATCCAGACCTTGGAGGACTTACTGCGAGCTTGTGTTATGGACTTTGGAGGCAGTTGGGAGGATCATCTGCATCTTGTCGAGTTTGCCTACAACAACAGTTATCATGCGGCTATCCAGATGGCACCGTATGAGGCGTTGTATGGTAGGCCTTGTCAGACACCCATCCTCTGGGAGGAGGTTGGGGAATCCCAGCTGTTAGGACCTCAGAGAGCTCAACACGAGGCAGAGTTAGTCCGTACCATCAGACGCATGATTTCTGAGGCGCAGGATCGTCAGAAGAGCTATGCGGACCGGAGACGGAGACCTCTGGAGTTCTCCGTAGGTGATCATGTGTTTCTGCGAGTTTCACCCACGAAGGGGGTGAAATGATTCGGTCTTCGAGGTAAGCTTGCTCCGCGTTACATCAGTCCGTTTCAGATTCTGGAGAGGGTTGGAGCAGTTGCTTATCGTTTGGCTCTTCCACCATCTATTACCGGTGTACACGATGTATTTCACGTATCCATGCTGAGGAAATACATACCAGACCCTTCACACATGTTGTCGGATGTCTTAGTTCCACTTCAGCCTGACGCGACTTACGAGGAGATTCCTGTACGGATTTTGGGTCACCGGGAGCGTCAGTTGCGGAACAAGACAATCTGACTGGTTAAAGTCGAATGGCAGCATCACTCAGATGAGGAGGCTACCTGGGAGCTTGAGGATGTCATTCGAGCTCGTTACCCTTACCTATTCACTTGAGGTATGTGTGGTTAGTTACTGTTCAGTATTTATATCAGCATACTTCTTAGTAGTGTTTACTATAGTGAATATCGAAATTTGGGGACCAAATTTTTATTAGTGGGGGAGGATGTTAAATCCGACACGTTTGACTAGGTCCCGGTAATTTTCGGAGGATTACCGGATAGGTTCCGGGGCTTCCGAGTCCTTGGACACAAATTTATGGATCAAAAGTTAATAAGACAAACAATTACAAGGACTAAAATGTAAGTAAGTTTAAAACTAGGGGTGATGCTGCAATTAGAAGGAAATTGATTGGACTAAATTGCAAAATGCCCAACTTATATACCTTGACCTAATCTTCATTCGGCCGACTGCGCACGCCAACCCCTTCACACTCTCTCTTCTCTTCTCGCGTCACGTACTCGCCGAAAGCCATCTCCCTCGCGAACCCGACTCCTCTCGGTCTCGATTCCGACCACCAGAGCACCCTAGGTCGGCAGCGCCTCCCTCTTCCTCGTCACTCAAGCATTCTACTTGCGACCCTTGTCTACCCCTACCCAGGCTTGGCAGATCAAAGGGCGCACTTAGGTTGACGGCAGGGGAGGAAACTAAGACACCGTCGACGGCTTCGGTTAGGGTAAGCTTTCAATTTTCCCTTGGGATCTAGCATCAGATCTATGTAAGACTTGAGAGGGGATGTTGATATCACGGTGGATCCAGGGAAAATATCTCTGCTCGGTAACGATCGGGAGATTGGGTCTTGAACGGAGGTGAGGCGCGGGATCCTTCGGTGGCTATCCTGGTGAGTTGAACGTTCCCGGAATTTGGATTGTTGTGCACCAGTTCATGCCATTGGAATTTCGATTCTTTTTCTGTTTTGAATCGATTTTGTTTTAGAATTGGGTCTGTTTGAAGTGGCAGTGAGCTGTGGAGGGATCGCCATCACAGGATCTCCAGATTTTGAGTTGGAGCTTGATTCCTTTGCTGAAAAATTCCAGAGATATGTTCTGTGCTTGAATTTAGCTGTAGTAGACTTGGGATTTATTCTCCTCAGTCGTTGTTGCTGAGAAAGCCTGTGAATTGAGGTAAGAAGATGTTGGGATGTTCTATACTAGATTAATCCATTTGAAACTTGTTGGATTGCGGTTTTAGGATTAAACCTAAAGTAGAATATAATCCTAAATCATAATTATGTGAAGTGATTAAGAACCTAATCTTAACTACGCGGGGTTGAATTCGAAAGAAACTTAAATCTTAATTACGTGGGCTAATTAAGAATCGAGCAGTTAATTGGATAAAATTAACTGAAACAGGAAATAATAGGGTTAAACCCTAATATGGATTAGGAATTTAATTAGCTGTTTACTAATTGTTTGTAATAGCTAATTAAACATGCCCTTGATACAGGGACTTGACTTGGATTTATTACTGTCTATTATTGGCGGGTGGTTCTATCTCCTTTTGATACGGACTTCTACTCTTGGAGGCGGGTACCCTTTGACTTATCTCTTTTGATATTGTCATGTTGTTATGCATAGACTGTTATAGATAGCAGTAAGATTATACGCTATCCTGGTTTATTCTGCTTGTTTTGGATACTTGTTGTTTATTCCTGAGTTATTATGCTGTTAGTTCCATACAGTCTCAGGTATTGTCATATATATATGTATGCTTAGAGATCGTGATGTATCTCCTGCTTTTGACCTTGAGGGATCTGTAGTTTTAGGCCAGTATACCTTGTAGGTTACCTGTATTTCCTGTTGTAGGATTTCAGACTGAGACCTAGTATACTGAGGACTTGGGGAGGGGGGTATGTGTATCTATCATACACCATCCTTGCACTGTTGCATGCCGGCGATCAGCGACTCCCTTGTGGTTGAGCCTATCGTCTTCCGGTACATGATATGCGCACACGGCCACTCATGGGTTAGTGGATACCGTAGGATGTGTGCATTTGCCCTGTATTGCTCCGTTCGACCACTATTTGGAGGGTGAGTTCGGGTGTGATAGCAGCCAGGGATCCCTTCTCGTACTGAGCCACGAGGAGATGAGAGCTAGACTCCCCCATTGCTTGGGGTCGGAGCGGAGTCTCCACCAGCATCCTGTCCATCCGATCACTCAGGAGCAGTGATAGCAGGATGCGTATAGTTGTCATAGCTCTACCCTTTCAGACGTCCCTATGACAGGTGTACGATGATTTGACTGGTGTCAGGGGTGACACATGTCATTGCACCATGTGCATATTTTGCATCGTGCATTGTTTGCTGCACTTGATTGCTGCACTTATTTGACATTGCATATACTGGAGACTTGTTGTCTGAGATTATATGTCCATTGATGTTCCATTGGTATCTATTACCCTCTTTTCAGGTTAGATGGATTCTGGTATGTATCTACCCAGTCTTTTCAGTACCAGTATTTCCCTATTGTTGATATGAGACTGTATTAGCGGAACTCTTGTTGTTAGTATAACTTTCTATGCATATCTGTTGGGTATTCGCTGAGTTATGGACTCACCCCGTTGCCATACATTTTTATTTCAGGTTGATGCCTGCCAGGAGAGCCCTAGCCGCCAGTCCCCAGCTCGAGTGGAGCTCTGTTTTGCTTTATTTTATGTGGGTTTATGGTTATGGACCCTGTATTATGTACTTTGCTTCCGTTGCCATGTTTTGGACCTGTATTTCTGTTTTATTCGATGGGATTGTACTTTTGAGTCCTATGTTGGACTTCGCGGGGTTTTGGCTTTGTTCCTGCCCCCTGGCAGCTCAGGTAAGTTCGTACTTTGGTTTTACGATGGTTATAATCATATAGCTGTTATTTTTGCATGGATTTGAGGCCTGAGGTCATTTAACTGCGTAGTTGTGTTATTTGTATCTATGTGCTTGTGTAAATTGTCGGCCGGACAGGGGAGGTGCTGTCCGATTCTGTATTGGATCAGCGGCTCCAGGGTCTCGGGGCATGTCACTCTCAGTACTTCATCACTTTTACTGATGATGTCAGTAGATATGGTTATGTGTATCTCATGAAACACAAGTCAGAATCCTTTGAAAAGTTCAAAGAATTCAAGAGTGAAGTACAAAATCAACTTGGCAAAAGTATTAAGATGCTTCGATCAGATTGAGGTGGTGAATACCTTAGCCAAGAGTTTCGTGACCATCTAGCAGAGTGTGGGATCATATCCCAACTCACTCCACCTGGAACACCACAGTGGAATGGTGTGTTCGAGCGGAGAAATCGTACTCTATTAGATATGGTACGATCGATGATGAGTCAGACCGATCTTCCTATTTCCTTCTGGGGTTTCGCTCTAGAGACGGCTCTTTTCACACTTAACCGAGCTCCATCAAAAGCCGTCATAAAAACACCATATACGATATGGACTGGGAAGAGTCCCACAATGTCTTTTATGAGAATTTGAGGTTGTGAGGCTTACGTTCGACGTCAAGTCTCAGATAAACTAGGACTCAAATCTGATAAGTGCTATTTTGTAGGATATCCCAAGGAAACAAAGGGATATTACTTCTATAATCCCACACTAGGCAAAGTGTTTGTCGCTAGAAATGACGTCTTTCTAGAAAAGGAGTTTATTTCTAGAAGAGTAAGTGGGAATAAAATCCATCTTGAAGAAGTTCAAGATGCAAATAATACTGAGGCTTTAATGGACATTGAGCAGGCACCATAAGGTGTTATGGATCATGAGGTTGTTACATAAGAAGTTGTGGAACAACAAACTGTTCAAGTAGACCAACCTCCTCGCAGATCTGATAGGATACTTCGTCAGCCTGAGAGATACTCTTTTCTCTTATCTGACCATGATGACGTTACACTTATTGAGTTGAATGAGCCTATGTCCTATCAAGAAGCTGTGATGAGCCCAGATCTGAGAAATGGCTAGAGGCCATGAGGTCCGAAATGAAATCTATGTACACTAACCAAGTATGGACTTTGGTTGATCCACCAGAGGGAATTAAACCCATTGGGTGTAAGTGGGTCTTTAAAAGAAAGATTGACATGGATGAACACATGCATACCTATAAAGGGCGATTGGTAGCTAAAGGTTTCAAACAAATTCATGGTGTCGACTATGATGAAACCTTTTCACCAGTGGCAATGCTTAAGTCTATTCGGATCATGCTTGCTATTGCAGCTTACCATGACTATGAGATCTGGCAGATAGATGTCAAAACCGTATTCCTAAATGGGAATTTACTCGAGGATGTGTACATGACAGAACCTGAGGGTTTTGTAGATCCAGAGCATGCTGGAAAGGTATGTAAATTACAAAGGTCCATTTATGGGCTAAAGCAAGCTTCTCGAAGCTGGAATCTTCGATTCGATGATGCAATCAAAGCGTTTGGTTTCATCAAGAATGAAAATGAACCCTGTGTCTACAAAAGGGTTAGTGGGAGCACAGTTATCTTCCTGATCATGTATGTAGATAACATATTCCTCATTAGGAATTGATCATGTCGCGATACGAGCTGGACGCCCCTACAGCTGGCTGGGCCTCCGTGGGGAGCGAGGTCGTTGAGGTGATCTACCGAGCTGGATCGCCTCTAGCCTTTAAGATAGAGACCGTTAGAACCCGCCGGGAAAAGTCCTTGGCCAGGCACTTCGACGGTCAAGTCAGTACTCGACGGTGGTGATGGAAAGCAATAGAACAGTATTGAATTGCACTATCGCGCGTACCTGAGAGAGACGGAGTGACGAGGCTTATATAGCCGGGCAAGCTGACAGCTCCTGCCCCGCCTGCCACATATTGTCATATATCGAGGACAAGGTAATGCATGCCCAGAGGTGGCAGGATAAAGTAGTACATACTGTATTAAGGATAGGGGCACTGTCAACTTAATGGTAGGCGCAGTTGGACGCCGCTCGACCTGACATCAACGTAGGTGGTCGTCGTATGGGGGGACAGGGTGTGGAAGGAAGATCACTACCTCGCCGAGATATCCGTCGTTTGAGACCAGGATTGCTTCAGTCCTGCGTCGCCCCCGTACAGCTTCTGGTAGTCTGGTGTCAGGGAGTGGTTGCGCCTGCTGGGGCCGACTGGGGGCCTGAGGGAGTGCCGACTGGGGCACTGAAGGATGAGGCTGGCTGAGGGCCTATGAGGGTGTCGACTGGGGCACTAAAGGATGAGGCAGGCTGAGGGCCTATGAGGGTGCCGACTAGGGCACTGAAGGATGGGGTCGGCTGAGGACCTATGAGGGTGCCCACTGGGAGCACTGAGTAATGCCTCCTCCGATTCGGGCTTACCCCCGGAGTGTGGGCCACCACGCGTCGCCGGGGAGCCAAACCTAGAGGAGTCTTAGAGTATGAACACCCGACTCGGGGTCTGGCTAATACTAAAGAGCGTGGGCCGCCACGCGTCAGTTCAGGGGCCTGAGCCCGAGCACCACCTATCCGACGGGCCTTTACAACCCACTAACCATCTTCCTTCTGACTAGGCGCCAGGTTGCCGGGCCAGGCGACACGCAAGATGGTCCGGGATCATAAGCATCCCCCTCAAGTCTAGTCGAAGGAGGCATGCAGTCCGACTGACTGGACCCTATGTCTGGCTCAAGCCTGGCGCACCTTTCGAAATATGGGCGTATTCTCTCCTTAATTGCCGCCTTAATGGCCGAAGACTCACATCCCTAAGCCATCTGCACTTGCACATCGAAGGATATGCCATCGTTTTTCGCGAGTGTTCTACCATCTGAACTATATCCCCCGAGCCTGATTGGACGGCTTTGGCTGGGTCACACGTTTTTCCCAGTTGTTCATTGAACGATCGGTGTTCCTCACCTATTCCCATAAGTAAGCCTTTCGGCTGCCTGTTCTTCTCCATGCTTTCAAAACCCCTCATCGTTCTCCGCCGCTCTGAGTGCTGCTAGGGCTCCGACAACCCTTCTTCCTCGACTTTCTTCCGACGACTGGTCAACTTCCCTTCTCCTTCTTATCTGATGGCCTCTTCTTCTTCGTCTCCATCCCCTTCTCGGCCCTGGTATTCTACCAAGATAACTACCCTTGCTACTCATGACCTGGAATAAATACGGTCAGACTTTTTGATCCCTTCCAACCATCGGCTGCTCCTGCCCAAGTCGACTGATCGACCCGATTCAGCCCCCCTGGGCTACATTACCTTATCTCAGGATCATCCACAAGCTGGTCTTCGCTTCCCCATTCATCCATTCCTCTCCACCGTCTGCGACTACTTCCAAATTCCCTTGCCTCAATTGGCTCCGAACGCCATTCGCCTAATGTGTGGCTCGGTTATCATTTTTCCATTATACAAGATCCCCCTGGAGCCGGAGAACTTTCATTACCTTTTCTATCCCAAACAGCAGGAGTCGGGCGACTTCTTCTTCCAAGCTCGAGCCAACGCCTCCTTCCACTTGAATCTTCCCACTTCCAACAAGGGATGGAAGGAGTGTTATTTCTTCTGTAACGCCCGTCTTTTTTTTCACACCTTACGGTGGGCCAAAAGATAGCGTTACGCTAACATACATCTAGGCACATGAACATCATAATGCAGCGGAATAATTAAAACCTTTATACATGCACCTAACATTTGTATCTTGTGAACATGCTTTCTACCTATCATTCCTAAACATATTAGCACATTAACATCATCCATTACATCATGATATAAAAATCACTTAAAGCAGCCTTAAGCAACATAGGTAGTCGGTTATTCTTCAAACGTAACTATTATAAGTATAGCATGTAACTTAAGCAAACAGTACCAAACATAAGCCATGGAATAAAATATAAATATGAGAGTCTTTTTCCTTGCCATGTCACTACAACACACATACTCTTGCCCCTCTTGCTGCTTCCCTTAACATCCTCTTGCTTGATCTGCGGTATAAGACAATAAAACTATAAGCACATAGGCTTAGTAAGACCCTTCCCTACTCACTAAAACCATACGTCATATAAAATATAACATAGGAACCTTTATCATAACATGATTCTTAACATAAAGTGTAAACATAATAAACGTTCGACAGGTCATGGTTCTTAATCATAAATCATAAACATAATAAACATAATTCCCACTCATAACCAGAGACATGATAAACATGGTTCTTATTCATAAACGTGAACATAATAAACATGGTTCTTAATCATAAGACATGAACATAATAACATGATTCTCAATCATAAACATGAACATAACGAACATGGATCTTAATCGTAAAACATAAACATGATAAACAGGGTTCTTAATCATAAACATGAACATAGTAAACATGGTTCTTAATCATAAAACGTAAACATGATAAACATGGTTCTTAATCATAAACATGAACATAATTAAACATTTAGCATGACCTAATTCTTAGCATAAACCATAAACATTCATAGTATAAACCATAAACATAATAGACATTCATTAGCATGGATGCATAACATGGATGGATGCATGAGTCAAATGCACATAACATATGGATGCTTATTTGAAAAACATACTTATAAATACTTAAACATAATCATTACATCATGGGGCCCTGGCTTGTACCACATTCATACATCATATGCGCGCATCCCTAAGTAAATACGAGGTAGCTAATCTCGACCTACTGGGGTAAGGACAGCTTCATCGGTAGTCCCAGAACCGTGGACAACTTCATCGGTAGTCCAGAACCGTGGACAGCTTCATCGGTAGTCCAGAACCGTGGACCTTACATAGGTCCGGTACAAGCTAATTCTTAAAGTAAAATAATTTCACATGCTTCTTCATTCATAAAACATACTTGGCATAATCATTCATTCTTAATTGCTTAACATCATCGTTATGCCTTGAAGGCAGGAACCTTATCTTCATTTATCATTTTCATTCCATATCATCATTATGCTTCGGAGGCATGAACTTTATTTCATTCATCATTTTCATTCATACAACATGACATACATACGTATCATTCGTAAAACATGGCATACATACATATCATTCATAAAGCATGACATACATACATAATTAACATCTTAATTCATAAAGCATGCATGATCATGGTACATAGGTCACCATGCATAGATCTTTTCATACATGATACATATTCCCTAGGTTCATGGCACATTGTCGAAACATTCATGAATAAACATAGCACATGACCTAACATACAAAGTCATGATACATCATACATGAAGCTAGGGTTTTAGGTCACATAAAAATTCTTACAACATGCTTAATCATCTACATACATCCTAGTAAACCATAAACAAGTATTTTTGAAAACTTAACCCAACCCTAACTTATGGTCTTGGCCGAAAGTTCCAAGGAGGAGGCTCCATCATTCAATCAACCTAAAAGGTTCCATGAGTAAAAGAAAACCCGTACATTACATACAAAGCCATAGGGAGCCATTAAACCCCATAATTGGAGCTAACCCTAATTTCCTTGCCCTAGAAAGGTTCTTGGCCGAAACCCTAAAGGCCATAAATCCATAGGAAAAATTCATATAACCCACACATAATATCCATTAGGTCATAGAGGAACCATATAAACATGCTTGAAGGGTTAGATCAAATTCTCATCATGGTATAGGGGTAGTGGCCGAAACTTTTGGGAGTCACAAATCCATGGAAAATTCATATAACACATCATTCATACTATATTTATCATGGAAAAACATTGAGAAACATTAGTGAAGCTTTAACATCATCCTAAGCCCTAGATCTTACCTTGGTCGAAACCCTTAAGAAGCCCTAACCCTAGTTTTCTTCACATATAGTCCAAACAAATTCTTATATCATGAAAACAATTTGAGAACCATTATACCACAGGTGAGGGGGTCTTACCTTGGGTTATCCTGATTATCACCTTGAATAGAGAAGCTAAAAGAAATTTCCTTAACCTTAGACTACTCCTATCCCTTGTAGCCTTGTAGAAAGCCCTTAGATCTTGAAGAAGAGGTCTCCTTGTGAAACTTTTCCAAAGGAAAACGCACCTTGTAGGTTTCGGCTAGAAGGAGAAGGAAGAAGAGAAGAAGGCTTGGTGGAGGAAGAAGGCAATTAACTTAAGTGTTAAGTTGTCTCTTCCTTTTCCCCCTCTTATATACTAGATGAAGGAGGCAAATGAAGAGACATGGTGCAATGACTCTTCACTTCCTTTAGCCTCAACTAAAATCCCTTCCTTTTTCACTAGCACTCTCTTGCTAGGTGAATTGGTTAATACATGCATGATAGTATACTAGGTCCAAGGTTCAATCCTTGGTGCATGCACTTTATTTTTTTATTTTATTTTATTTTATTTTATTTTTCCTTTTTTTATTATTTTCGGAATTTCCCCTAAGACCCACCCATAATCATGCTAATATTCATAATTAAAACTCATTTCTATTTATATTAAATTCTACCTAAAATCCACTAATAACCATGGTACTAGAAAATCCCATGTAAGACCCGTTAGTACTTATCTTCTCAATTTATATGGGAAAATCATGGTTAATTAGGCTATAGTTCATGCTAGTATTCCTAAGTTTCACAAAAAACTATCTAGACATGATCAATATTTTTAAAGAAAATATTGAGAAAATTTTCTGGGTCGTTACAATCCCCCATACCTCATGAAAGTTCGTCCTCGAACTTAGAATAGTTCCGGGTACTTGCGTCTCATCTCATCCTTGCGTTCCCAGGTAGCTTCCTCGAACCGTTGACTTTGCTATAGGACCTTGACTAAGGGTATCTCCTTGTTCCTTAACTTTTTGACTTCCCGATCCAAGATCTGGATAGGTCGGCTTTCATAACTTAGGTCCCCCTGAATTTGTACTGACTGCGGCTCGATCACTCGATCTCTGTTTGGAATACACTTCTTGAGCATCGACACATGGAACACGTTATGGATAGCTGACATCTCTGGAGGCAGCTCTAGCTCATATGTCACCTGGCCAACTCTTTTCAGGATCAGGTACGATCCCACATAACGCGGACTTAGTTTTCCTTTCTTCCCAAATCTCGTCACCCCTTTCATAGGAGCCACTTTGAGGAACACCAAATCTCCAACATTAAATTCTAGTGGTCTACGTCGGACATCCGCATAACTCTTCTGCCGGCTCTGAGCAGCTTCTATCCGTTGTCGGATGTTCTGTACAGCTCGGGTGGTGTCGTCGATAAGATCCGTCGTGAGCCCCATTTCCTTCTTTTCACCACTTTCGTACCAACAAATCGGAAACCTACATCTCCTCCCGTACAAAGCTTCATAAGGTGCCATTCCGATAGTAGCTTGGTAGCTATTATTGTAAGCGAATTCTGCTAAACTTAGATATCGGCACCAACTCCCTTTGAAATCCAGGACACAAGCTCGCAACATGTCCTCCAGTACTTGATTTACTCGTTCAGTTTGCCCGTCAGTCTGAGGGTGAAAAGCGGTACTGAATCGTAATTTAGTACCGAGAGACTTCTGGACGCACTACCAAAAATATGAGGTAAAACGACCATCCCTATCGGAGATGATAGTCTTGGGAACTCCATGAAGTCTGATTATCTCCTTGGCATATAATTGGGCTAGTTGCTCAATCGAATAAGTCATCTTGATTGCTAGGAAGTGAGCAGACTTAGTCAACCTGTCCACAATTACCCATATCGCATCATATCCGTTTGTAGTCCTAGGAAGTCCTGAAATAAAATCCATAGAGATATCTTCCCATTTCCACTTCGGAATTGGAAGTGGCTGCAAAACGCATCCGGGTCGCTGGTGTTCTGCTTTCACTTGTTGGCAGGTCAGGCAAGTGCTAACATGTTGAGCCACATCTCTCTTTATACCGGACCACCAAAATTTCTCCTTCAGGTCTTGATACATTTTGGTGGATCCCGGGTGCATCGAATAAGGGGTTCCGTAAGCTTCTGCTAATATTTCTCTCCGCAGCTCCGGATCATTAGGATACATAGACGATCCCTAAGGTAGAGTACTCCCCCGTCGGCGATACCAAAATCTCCTGCTTGATTTTCTGTAGACCCGGGTCAACGTTTTGTTTGTCCAGTATGTCGTCAAATAGCGTCGGTGATATTGCCATGGTAGAAAGCTGTCCGGAAATGATCTCGACTCCGTAATTCATAATTTCTCTTCCGAGTGGCCGGGGTAACATAGTTAAGGACATCAAGGTGGCACTGGACTTCCGGCTGAGTGCATCGGCTACTTTGTTTGCCTTCCCTGGATGGTAGAAGATCTCGCAGTCATAGTCCTTCACTAACTCCAGCCATCGGCGTTGTCTCATATTTAGGTCTTTCTCAGAGAAGAAATATCGCAAACTCTGGTGATCTGTATAAATCCTACACTGCGCTCCATACAGATAATGCCTCCATATCTTGAGAGCGAAGACCACCGCGGCCAATTCTAAATCATGAGTGGGATAGTTCTGTTTATGTTCTTTGAGTTGCCTAGAGGCGTAGGCAATGACCTTACCATTCTGCATAAGCACAGCTCCAAGTCCCAGTTTGGAAGCGTCGCTGTACATATCGAAGCTCTGGTTACTTTCCGGGAGGGTAAGAATTGGAGCACTTGTAAGTCTCATTTTTAGCTCCAAGAAACTCCTTTCGCAGCCTTCCGTCCATTCGTACTTTTTATCTTTCCGGGTGAGGGTCGTTAGAGGGGTTGCTACTCTTGCGAAGTCCTCCACAAATTTTCGATAATATCCGGCCAGCCCAAGAAAACTCCTGATTTCGCTGGCGTTCTTTGGCCAACTCCAGTTATTCACAGCTTTAATCTTTATTGGGTCTACCATTACCCCATCCTTGGAAATAATATGGCCCAAAAAGCCTACCTGGTCGAGCCAGAACTCACATTTGTAGAACTTTACGTACAGTTGCTTTTCCCGAAGAATCTGTAGCACTAACTTCAGATGCTCGGCGTGCTCTTCCCGGGTTCTTGAATAAATAAGGATATCGTCGATGAAGACAATCACAAATTTGTCGAGGAAAGACGAGAATACCCGATTCATAAGGTCCATAAACATAGCAGGAGCATTTGTCACGCCGAAGGGCATAACAACGAATTCAAAATGCCCATACCTTGTTCGGAAAGTCGTTTTCGGAATATCCTCCTGTTTCACTCTAACTTGATGATAACCAGACCTTAGATCAATTTTCGAGAAGACGGTGACTCCCTTCAATTGGTCAAACAGGTCATCTATCCTCGGAAGGGGATACCTGTTCTTGATCGTCACATTGTTCAGTGCTCGATAATCTATACACATTCGCATAGATCCATATTTCTTCTTTACAAACAGTACCGGAGCTCCCCATGGAGAATGACTAGGGCGAATAAATCCCTTATCAAGTAACTCCTGTAGTTGTTCTTGAAGCTCCTTTAATTCAGCCGGTGCCATACGGTAAGGTGCCTTGGAGATCGGGTTAGTACCAGGAACCAATTCAATCTCGAATTCCACTTCTCTATCAGGAGCTAATCCTGGTAATTCCTCCGGAAACACCTCTGGGTAATCGCATACAATCTTGACTTCTTCTAGCTTCTGGTTCTTTGTTTGACTTGCGTCCACCACATGTGCTAGAAATCTAGTATATCCCTTGTCTAACATCTTCTGTGCCTTGAGAGTCGATAGGAATTTCCCGGTTCTTTTCCTTGGTTCTCCGATAAATTCAAACATAGAGTCTGCCTCGGGTCGAAAGATCACCTTTCGCTTACGGCACTCGATAGAAGCACCGTATTTACTCAGAAAATCCATTCCCATTATAACATCATAATCCTGCATGTCGAGTACTATCAGATCACAGTAGAGTTCTCTTTCTGCGATTCCGACTGGCACAGCACGCAGCACGTGAGTGGATGTCATTATTTCTCCTGAAGGCAGGGTCGTTAAGAACTTACAGTCTAACACTTGTGGTAGCATATCTATTTTCTTAGTATATACCACAGAAACGAACGAGTGCGTTGCCCCAGTATCAAATAATGCAGTAGCATACTGACCGGAAATAAGTATCTGACCTGTGACAACCGTAGAAGCTTCCGCAGCGTCCTCCTTGGTAACAGAGAAAACCCTGGCATTCGTCACTGTTGGTGAGGCCTCCAACATCGGGGTACCCTCCAGCTCGGCTTGCATATAGTTTAATTTTGCTGGTGCACCCTGGTACTGAACAAGTTGTTGGGGAGGGGCCTGGTTCCTGGTAGGGCAGTAGGCCA
This sequence comes from Boesenbergia rotunda, assembly GCA_024364735.1. Taxonomy (NCBI): domain Eukaryota; kingdom Viridiplantae; phylum Streptophyta; class Magnoliopsida; order Zingiberales; family Zingiberaceae; genus Boesenbergia; species Boesenbergia rotunda. The sequence continues at coordinate 121,049 of JAGFNQ010004536.1, forward strand.
CCATATGCCCTTCCACACCACAAATAAAACACCAGTTCGTACCTTTGTGGCATTCCCCGGGGTGGTTTTTTCCGCATGTCGCACACGGGGAAGGCTTGGACTATTTATTTGCTGGGCCCCCTTGGGGGTTGTTCCATGGCTTCCGTTTACCACTTTGCTCTCCCCTCCAATTAGCGTGGGTGCTCTGGGGTTTTTGACCTCTTAAGCAATCATTAAGGGAAAGAACATTAAGGGTAATGAAAGGAAGAATCGAGAATCCCGGAGTGAACTTGATTCTTACTTTCATTTAGCGCCTTCCTTTGCTGGTTGATGTTGTTCAGATAGTGCTCAGTGAGTAGGGCACTACTAAATAGCTCCTCGACAGTCTGCGGTCGGTTAACTCCGCCGACCACATTCAAGGCTATTTCTGGCCGCAACATCTTCAGCATAACTCGGACCCTCTCTTTCTCAGTACGGACCAGCTCAGGGCATAGGCGAGCCAGTCGATTAAATTTCTTCACGGCTTCATTGACTGAGAGGTTGCCCTGTCGGAATTCCGTGAACTCGTCGTAGTGTTTGTTTGTGACCCGCATATTGAAGAATTCTTCAAAGAACTCCAATTCGAAATCTGACCACGTCATCTGGTTCACCTGCCTCTTGGCTTTGACCCTTTCCCACCACATTCTGGCATCTCCAGAAAGGCAGAATGATGCACACTTGATCTTCTCATGCTCAGGCCAGTCCAGCAACTCCAGTGTACTTTCTACTGTCTTGAACCACGCCTGGGCGTCCCATGGTTCGCCAGCACCTGAGAAATTTTCCGGTTTCAACCTCAACCACTGAATCAGATAAGCCTCTTGTCGTGCCACAGTGGTCGGGCCCGTCGGAGGGGTTTGTGTAACCGTGGGCGCGACTGGTATAGCAGTCGGGTTCATAGGTGGAGTGGTAGAATTTTCTTGCTGATTCATCAAGGTATTAATGGTTTGCTGCTGTTCAGTAACTTGACGTTGAAGTTGGGTCACTAATTGCATCAGATCAGGTGATGGAGTTGTCTCATTAAGTCTGATACTCTGCCTTCTAGCCATGCTTTTCTTCATAAAAGACAAGTAGGACTAATATAAGTTATTGTTATTCCTACCCGCATATCAAAATTCTAAAGTATTTGATTTTGTAAACCTATGGTAAAGTATCCTTCACATTACATGTCCTAAAAACACTTTCTATCGTGAGGTATCATTCATACTTGCATATTCTAGAGTCATAAAAGAACATAAGGTATGCATAGAGGTACTTACTTGGAAGCTGCAGGAAGAAGGCTTGATGCGTGTGTAGTGAGATGGCAAATGGCTCTGATACCAACCTGTAACGCCCGTCTTTTTTTTTCACACCTTACGGTGGGCCAAAAGATAGCGTTACGCTAACATACATCTAGGCACATGAACATCATAATGCAGCGGAATAATTAAAACCTTCATACATGCACCTAACATTTGTATCTTGTGAACATGCTTTCTATCTATCATTCCTAAACATATTAGCACATTAACATCATCCATTACATCATGATATAAAAATCACCTAAAGCAGCCTTAAGCAACATAGGTAGTTGGTTATTCTTCAAACGTAACTATCATAAGTATAGCATGTAACTTAAGCAAACAGTGCCAAACATAAGCCATGGAATAAAATATAAATATGAGAGTCTTTTTCCTTGCCATGTCACTACCACACACATACTCTTGCCCCTCCTGCTGCTTCCCTTAACATCCTCTTGCTTGATCTGCGGTAAAAGACAATAAAACTATAAGCACATAGGCTTAGTAAGACCCTTCCCTACTCACTAAAACCATATGTCACATAAAATATAACATAGGAACCTTTATCATAACATGATTCTTAACATAAAGTGTAAACATAATAAACATTCGACGGGTCATGGTTCTTAATCATAAATCATAAACATAATAAACATAATTCCCACTCATAACCAGAGACATGATAAACATGGTTCTTATTCATAAACGTGAACATAATAAACATGGTTCTTAATCATAAGACATGAACATAATAAACATGATTCTTAATCATAAACATGAACATAACGAACATGGATCTTAATCGTAAAACATAAACATGATAAACAGGGTTCTTAATCATAAACATGAACATAGCAAACATGGTTCTTAATCATAAAACGTAAACATGATAAACATGGTTCTTAATCATAAACATGAACATAATTAAACATTTAGCATGGCCTAATTCTTAGCATAAACCATAAACATTCATAGTATAAACCATAAACATAATAGACATTCATTAGCATGGATGCATAACATGAATGGATGCATGAGTCAAATGCACATAACATATGGATGTTTATTTGAAAAACATACTTATAAATACTTAAACATAATCATCACATCATGGGGCCCTGGCTTGTACCACATTCATACATCATATGCGCGCATCCCTAAGTAAATACGAGGTAGCTAATCTCGACCTACTAGGGTAAGGACAGCTTCATCGGTAGTCCCAGAACCGTAGACAACTTCATCGGTAGTCCAGAACCGTGGGCAGCTTCATCGGTAGTCCAGAACTGTGGACAACTTCATCGGTAGTCCAGAACCGTGGACCTTACATAGGTCCGGTACAAGCCCATTCTTAAAGTAAAATAATTTCACATGCTTCTTCATTCATAAAACATACTTGGCATAATCATTCATTCTTAATTGCTTAACATCATCGTTATGCCTTGAAGGCAGGAACCTTATCTTCATTCATCATTTTCATTCCATATCATCATTATGCTTCGGAGGCATGAACTTTATTTCATTCATCATTTTCATTCATACAACATGACATACATACGTATCATTCGTAAAGCATGGCATACATACATATCATTCATAAAACATGGCATACATACATAATTAACATCTTAATTCATAAAGCATGTATGATCATGGTACATTGGTCACCATGCATAGATCTTTTCATACATGATACATATTCCCTAGGTTCATGGCACATTGTCGAAATATTCATGAATAAACATAGCACATGACCTAACATACAAAGTCATGATACATCATACATGAAGCTAGGGTTTTAGGTCACATAAAAATTCTTACAACATGCTTAATCATCTACATACATCCTAGTAAACCATAAACAAGTATTTTTGAAAACTTAACCCAACCCTAACTTATGGTCTTGGCCGAAAGTTCCAAGGAGGAGGCTCCATCATTCAATCAACCTAAAAGGTTCCATGAGTAAAAGAAAACCCATACATTACATACAAAGCCATAGGGAGCCATTAAACCCCATAATTGGAGCTAACCCTAATTTCCTTGCCCTAGAAAGGTTCTTGGCCGAAACCCTAAAGGCCATAAATCCATAGGAAAAATTCATATAACCCACACATAATATCCATTAGGTCATAGAGGAACCATATAAACATGCTTGAAGGGTTAGATCAAATTCTCATCATGGTATAGGGGTGGTGGCCGAAACTTTTGGGAGTCACAAATCCATGGAAAATTCATATAACACATCATTCATACTATATTTATCATGGAAAAACATTGGGAAACATTAGTGAAGCTTTAACTTCATCCTAAGCCCTAGATCTTACCTTGGCCGAAACCCTTAAGAAGCCCTAACCCTAGTTTTCTTCACATATAGTCCAAACAAATTCTTATATCATGAAAACAATTTGAGAACCATTATACCACAGGTGAGGGAGTCTTACCTTGGGTTATCTTGATTATCACCTTGAATAGAGAAGCTAAAAGAAATTTCCTTGACCTTAGACTACTCCTATCCCTTGTAGCCTTGTAGAAAGCCCTTAGATCTTGAAGAAGAGGTCTCCTTGTGAAACTTTTCCAAAGGAAAACACACCTTGTAGGTTTCGGCTAGAAGGAGAAGGAAGAAGAGAAGAAGGCTTGGTGGAGGAAGAAGGCAATTAACTTAAGTGTTAAGTTGTCTCTTCCTTTTCCCCCTCTTATATACTAGATGAAGGAGGCAAATGAAGAGACATGGTGCAATGACTCTTCACTTCCTTTAGCCTCAACTAAAATCCCTTCCCTTTTTCACTAGCACTCCCTTGCTAGGTGAATTGGTTAATACATGCATGATAGTATACTAGGTCCAAGGTTCAATCCTTGGTGCATGCACTTTATTATTATTATTTTTTATTTATTTTTCCTTTTTTTATTATTTTCGGAATTTCCCCTAAGACCCACCCATAATCATGCTAATATTCCTAATTAAAACCCATTTCTATTTATATTAAATTCTACCTAAAATCCACTAATAACCATGGTACTAGAAAAGCCTATGTAAGACCCATTAGTACTTAGCTTCTCAATTTATATGGGAAAATCATGGTTAATTAGGCTATAGTTCATGCTTGTATTCCTAAGTTCCACGAAAAACTATCTAGACATGATCAATATTTTTAAAGAAAATATTGAGAAAATTTTCCGGGTCGTTACATCTTCATTCGGCCCATCTCAACCCGGGCTGGCCTACAACTTGGATCGAGGAACTTCCTGTATCCGATCCCCTCCCCAGACACTATCGTAATTCCGCGGCCTACCTAAATGTCACAATGGAGCTGGAGGGTCGTCACTTTCATGGTGGGCATCTGCTAAAGGAGGGAATTCTCTCCACCTTTGGTTTTAGCCCGAGTCCGGTCCCTTCCCTATCCACAGTCGGTGAGTCTCACTGTACCTTCCATGCATATCCTTTAACCATGCCTAAGCTTATTTTATTTGCACAGTTTCCATGTTGCTGTCTGCGGCTCTGAGGGAAGACTTTAGGCTAGATGAGGCCGAGCTACAGACTCGGGTCGCCTCCGTGTTGGCTGCCAGAGGAGGTGCCTCGGTAGAGGATGCTTCGGCGGGCCCGACTCCGCCTATACCAGAGCCAGTGCCCCCCACTTCCAAGACAGCCCCCCTACAACCGCCAAACCACGCACTTCCTCCAAGCACCGCTGAGCCCCTTCCCCGACAGGGGGCTCTTCTCGCCCTTCCTCCAGCAAACAACTAGAGAAAAAGAAGAAGAAAAAGAAGAGAGCAGCTCCTGACTCGGGAGCTCCTTCTGCCTCCACGACCATCGTTCCCTTCGTGGCTCCTGCTGCTGATCCCCTTGCCATCATACTTGTTGACGACTCCCCTGTCAACCTGCCAGCAGTTACTCCTGCCGCCAACCCCAATACATACGACCGATTTTCCTATCATCTCGACCGACGACCCCTCTGTTTCTTCCGATATTCCCGACACGCCAATGCCCAATAGATCGGGAACTCCATCTGCTGAGGATCCAGATGAGGATCCGATGCTGCACCTTTTGGTGCCCACTCGGGCTAATCGCCACTTGAAGATGCCCCCGAGCGAGCTACCCGACCGACATCAGGATCTTCGCCTATACAGGTCGATGGTCGATCGCTATGCTCAGGGACTCGAGGAGTCTTACTTCCGAGGCTCTCGTAACAGAGTTGATGCCTTTTTTCTCAAGGCCACTCAGGTATGCCCTGACGAACCAGGTCCTCTACTGAACATTCTGCTTCTTATCCATGAAACCGGTATCTATTTCGCAGTTCATGGGAGACTACCATGGCTTTTCCATGTCACTCCAGACCCAGATCTCGGCTTGGGCTAAAGCCGAGAGAGAAGTGGAGTGCCTAAAGACCTAACTGACGCATTCTCAGCTTGTTACTGACAAGCCCACTCTGAACCACTTGCGAGCTGAGGTTCAGGCCTTACAAGATCAATTAGCCCGCTCTGAAGAGCAGCTTGAGGCGGCACGCGACCAGATCGAAACGGCGCACCAGGCAGCGTCCCAAACAAATATTCGGCTCTTCGCACTGAAGCATACTGAGCGGAAGGCCCGGGCTCTTCAAGCGAAGGCCCAGGACGAGTTGACTCAGGCAAAGACGGAGCTCCAGGAGACGTCCGCTGCCAATGACTCCCTTCGGGCCCACCTGGAGGCCAGAGATGTTGAGGCCTTAGCTCAAACACAAAGGATGACTGAGCTGTCCGCGGAGCTCTCTTCCAAAGACCAATTGTTACAAGATCAAAAGGAGGAGCTTGAGCAGCTGCTGAAGGAGAAATCCGAGTGGGAGGCGGCTAGAGCAGAATTGTCGGAGCTTCGATCCTACAGGGAAATCGAAGCCACCCGACTGGAAGAGCACATGCTCAAGTGCATTAATGCCCCGACCCACACTACCGACATCTCCCAACGGTTCATGGACGTAATGATGCAACAGGGAGTTAACGTCGTCCGTCAACTCAAGCTTGGCGGATATCTGCCTCCCGATCTGCCTCCCACAGCAGTGCGACTTCAGGATATGTGCAAGGACCTGCCTGATGTGACTAAAGAGCCATTCAAGTGAGGGTCGGGCCTCTTATTTTTGTCTTTATTCTTTTTGCACATGTAAGGACAATTGACCCAGGATTATGTAACCTCTTTGCCTTGCCGAATGAAAAATTTCCCTTTCCACGCAGGCTTCTTACGACTGCTCTTGTTGTCGAGTGCTGATGATCCGAGTGAACATCAGTTTGAGCACTCGGCTCGGGATACACCTCTGCCGTGTAAGCTACTGAACCAAGGGGTTTGCGGGAATTGACCCGTTTATGAAGGTTTGGCCACTTGGTTAAGTCGGAACCTGGGAAGCATGGGTCTCCACGCGTCCAGCCAGGGCCTGAACCAAGGGATTTGCGGGAACTGGCCCGTTTATGAAGGTTTGGCCACTCGGTTAAGTTGGAACCCGGGGAGTGTGGGTCGCCACGCGTCCGGCTGGGGCCTAAACCGAGTGATTTACGAGAACTGGCCCGTTTATTTCTCTTCGGCTGTCTCATCGGGGCGATTCGTATCCCAACTTCTGACGACCGCATTAACTAGTGATTGAACGTATTAATGGCGCAATGATGCATCGGGCAGCGAAACGTCTATCACTAGTCGTGGGCGCCTCGGGCGACGAGTAGCTTTACGCTGCCCACCCACTTTTGTTTTATTGCTTCTCGATATTCCCCCCCTGGTGTAGCAGAGGAGGACCATTTGATCCTACGAGTTATCAATGTATTCTACGAACGGATGAGATCGTTCGCCCTCCTATATATAGGCGGCGCCTTCCGGGGCCATACCAGCAAGACCGTGACCCCCTTCAATTTTTCAACCTGCTTTCAATATGCCCACTGACTCATCCGAAGAACCGTTCTCTCTAAAGAGACCTTATACTTTCTTGGATGATTTTTACGTGTCTTCCTCGGAAGATATAGATTGGGAGCGTCTGGTAAGGATGCTTCCCCCGGCTTCTCCTCTCCCAACGGGGGTGTTTTCGGCCACCACTTCCCTCCATGAAGTTGCTTCTTGTAAGGGGAAGGGACCGGCAAGGGAAAAGCCTGCTTCCCATAGGGAGGTCACTGATATGGACGACCTGCCCTTGGAAACCCGACGTCAGCTGCTTCATTCGGCTAAATTTTCATCTTTGCATGGTACTGCCTCTCTGACTCGGCCTAGGGAGGAGGCTGGGACGCTTACCCGCGCAGAGCCCGTAGCCCCCACCCTATGGTACAAAGTTTAGGAGGCAGTTCCTCCTGTGTAGTCCCGTGGGACCTCTCTTCCACCGCCCCCCGAGGTATCTCTTCCTCCGCCGACTCGCGGGGCTACCCTTCCTCAGTCGGGGGCTTTCGCTCCAGTGCCCTCTGTTGCCGAGGGAACTAGTGTGTACTTTCCTTTGACAAGGGCAGCTTCCCCGAGCGTTACAACTCGCTGGGCTTCCTCTTCTTCTACCTCGTCCACGGCAACGAGTGCTTCCACACAACCCAAGGTGGTTCTGTATGCCGGCCAGCTGGCAATACTGGCTCGGCTAATGCTGGAGGGGCTACTATCAGACAGCCCCTGCCCTTACCAATGCCATCTCGGAGAGCCCCTTTTAACGTATTCTCACCAATCTCTCCCAGACTATGGGCCTCTGCTGGTGACGATGCTGCTGTTAGCTCACCTGGGCCAGTCTTTCCGAATGCCGCCACTCGCGGGTCACTAGCTAGTGACTCGTGTTCAAGGAGCGGTTTAGACAGGGAGTTTGAAACCCCGTCCAGGCGAGAGCCTGGAAACTCTGCTCAAGCGAGGGCACATAGGCCAACTCAAGGGCCTCAGGCTATGAAAGATGTTCTTTTCATTTTTCCTTCCTTTGCTTCTGACACTTGCTGCCTTTCTTTGACAGGCATCGCAGCCAATTTGGAACCTCAAGGAACTGGTAACACTCAAGACCCAGCTTTTTGAAGCACACCACGTCATCTCCACTCTCCGGCTGACCTGAAGGCCAAAGAGGAAGAGCGGGCTGCTTGCGCTGTGGAGCTTGGTAGACTTCAACAAAGACACGATGTCCAAGCATCCGTGCTGAAGGCAATTCAGCGGCGCATACAGCGGCTCAAAGAATGTGCCGACTCTCTACTCCAGGACAAGTCTCGGAAGAAGACTAGCCGAGCTCTATGAACTAGGAGCAATTGTCTTTATTTTCTTTCGCTGAAGAGAGGCTATGCCTCATTTTTGTAATAGCTTTTGATATTAAGAATGCCGACTCTTTTATATTCCTTGTCTTTGCGATGCTTAAGCGTTAAGAATCTGAGCGGTGTTACTAACCTGAGTGAGGATACCCCGACCTAGATCCCCCTTGTTGAATGTGTATGAGCAGCGTGCGAGTATAATGCCTTATAATCGTGTTGGCCACTCGGGCTGGAGTAATTCACACTTTGCCATTGCCGGCGCAAAACACTTTAAGCGTAATAGCTCGAGCGAAGGTAAGTGATTCAGTATTTGACGAGCTCATCAGAGTTAATCGAATGAAGTTGCCAACTTGGGCAATTCATGGTGTTCTTGTCAAGTCATGGGCCTAATAAAGGCTCACTGGGGTGCCTTCGCTCGGGTCCCGCCTGGGGGACCGACAAGTCAAGGAGATGTCCAGGGGATGTTCTTGATTTATAACTTTGGTAGTTTTGCGCACTCGGTCGGGTAAGACTCAAGGAGCGTGGGTCGCCACGTGCCCGCCTGAGGGCCGATCCGAGGGATAAATTTAACTTATGCAAAGACGAGAGTCTGGACACTGACTCAGGCCGATTCGCAGGAGCGTGGGCCGCCACGCGTCCGATCGGAGACACTGAGCCGAGTGGGGCGTGGAAGTTGGTCCACTTATAACTTGCTGGAGAGGCAAGAGTTTTGCGCACACGGTCGAGCAAGACTCAGGGAGCATGGGACGTCATGTGTCTTACTGAGCAGCCGAGCCGCGGGATAGATGTAACTCGTGCAGAGATGAGAGTCTGGACACTGACTCAGGCCGATTCTCAGGAGCGTGGGCTGCCACGCGTCTGATCAGAGACACTGAATCGAGTGGGGTGTGGAAGCTGGTCCACTTATAACTTGCTGGCGAGGCAAGAGTTTTGCGCACACGGTCGGGCAAGACTCAGGGAGTGTGGGATGCCACGTGTCTTACTGAGCAGCCGAGCCGCGGGATAAATAGCGCACACGTCGGGCAAGACTCAGGGAACGTGGGACACCACGCGTCTTACTGAGCAGCCAAGCCGCGGGATAAATGGCGCACACGGTTGGGCATGACTCAGGGAGAGTGGGACGCCACGCGTCTTACTGAGCAGCCGAGCCGCGGGATAAATGGCGCATACGGTCGGGCAAGACTTAGGGAGCGTGGGATGCCACGCGTCTTACTGAGCAGCCGAGCCGCAGGATATATGTAACTTGTGCAGAGACGAGAGTCTGGACACTAACTCAGGCCAATTCTCAGGAGCGTGGGCCACCACGCGTCCGATCGGAGACACTGAGTCGAGTGGGGCGTGGAAGCTGGTCCACTTATAACTTGCTGGTGAGCAAGAGTTTTGCGCACAAGGTGGGGCAAGACTCAGGGAGCGTGGGACGCCACGCGTCTTACTGAGCAGCCAAGCCGCGGGATAAATGGTGCACATGGTCGGGCAAGACTTAGGGAGCGTGGGACGCCACGCGTCTTACTGAGCATCCGAGCCATGGGATAAATGGCGCACACGGTTGGGCAAGACTCAGGGAGCGTGGGACGCCACGCGTCTTACTGAGCAGCCGAGCCGCGGGATAAATGGCGCACACGGTTGGGAAAGACTCAGGGAGCATGGGATGTCACGCGTCTTACTGAGCAGCCGAGCCGCGGGATAAATGGCACACACGGTCGAGCAAGACTCAGGGAGCGTGGGACGCCACACGTCTTACTGAGCAACCGAGCCGCGGGATAAATGGCTCGAGAGTCTGGAACATCTGCGAGCGGGTCGAGGACCTTGTTCCTCCACTGTTATGAGTGCTTTACATTTACATTATAACTTCTCATTCAGCAGCCCGATAGGGCTGAAGGTGAATCGCACTCGAGGATCGATCCAACCTTTTTCCCTTTTCGTTCTCTAAGTAGTAGGCTCCCGAGGCGAGTTTCTGAATAACTTTGAAGGGTCCTCCCCACTGCGGCTCCAGCTTGCTTACATCCCCGACGGGCTTGATTCTCTTCCAGACCAGGTCCCCTACTTGGAATGTCCTCGGCAGTACCTTCCGATCATACTTCTGTTTCATCTTTTGCCGATATGCGTACATCCGAGCGGCTGCTTTGTCTCGGATTTCGTCGACCAGGTCCAACTCCAATCGCCGCCTTTCCGAATTATCTTCATCATAGGCCGCCCGCCAGTCTGATTCACATCCGACCTCCACCGGGATTACTGCTTCACTCCCATAGACTAGCTGGAAAGGTGTGCATCCCGTTGTCTCCTTGATTGTGGTCCGCAGGGCCCACAGGATGCTTGGGAGCTCATCCACCCACGTTCCGCCAGCATGATCCAGCTTAGTCTTTAATCCTCTAAGGATCTCCCGGTTGGCCACTTCTGCTTGGCCATTGCTTTGGGGATAGGCTACAGAGGTGAAGGCTTGCTTGATATCATACTTAGCACACCATTCTTGTATCCTTCACCCCTGGAACTGCCTTCCATTGTCTGAAACAAGCTTGTGTGGGATTCCATATCGGCATAATATGTCCCGCTACAAGAACCTCATCACCGCTGCTCCATGATACGCGACAGAGCCTCAGCCTCTATCCATTTGGAGAAGTAGTCCACGACCACCAGTAGGTACTTCTTCTGGGCTGCAGCGGTCGGGAATGTCCTTACAATGTCCATGCCCCATTGATCAAAGGGTAGGAAACCGCTGATGCTTTTAGTGCTTCTGTGGGTCGATGCGGTAGGCAGTGATGCTTCTGGCAAGACAGGCAGGTGGCCACCAGCTCATTGGCATCCTTCTACAGGGTCGGCCAATAATAGCCCGACATTAGCACCTTCTGTGCCGTCGCGCGAGCCCCTACGTGGTTTCTGCAGATTCCCAAGTGAATTTCCCATAGCACATAGTCTGCATCCTCTTCACCCAGGCACTTGAGTAGGGGCCAGGAAAATGATCTTTTGTATAGCACATCGCCGACCATGGTATACCGAGCTATATGCTTCTTGAGCCATCGAGCTTCTTCTCGGTCAGCCGGCAAGACTCCCCTTGTGAGGTAAGCAATGATTGGGGTTCGCCAGTCAGATTCCAACTCCAAGTCAGCTTGCCTCTCTATTTGCATGATTAGTAGTGTCGGGCCACCTGGCTGGGGAAGCACCCAAGAGCCGACTGAGCTGACTAACTTAGCCAATTCATCTGCCTTGAAGTTATCCTCTCTTGGGATCTTCCGTACTTGCACTTCCTGGAACTCGGGTTTCAACTTCTCATAGGCTTCGATGAAAGCCTGCAGCCGGTCACTGTTAACTTTGAATCGCTCAGTAACTTGTTGAGTAACCAGCTGGGAGTCAGAATAGAGCACCACCCGGGTAGCCCCTACATGCTTGGCAGCCTGCAGCCCGGATATAAGGGCCTCGTATTCTGCTTCGTTGTTCATGGCCCGATACTCCAACCGGACGGATAGATGCATCTGTTCCCCGCTCGGGGAGATCATCAAGATGCCAATCCCGCTTCCCGATCGAGCTGCTGAGCCATCCACATATATCTGTCACGCCTCTTCCACCTCGTCTTCATGCAATTCACTTAGAAAATCAGCGAGGGCCTGAGCCTTGATGGCCGGCCGAGGTTGGTACTGGATGTCGTACTCACTCAGCTCGGTGGTCCATTTAATCAGCCGTCCGGATGCTTCAGGATTGGAGGTCACTCGGCCCAAGTTGCTGTTCGTCAGCACCACGATAGGCTGTGCCAGGAAATAAGGCCGAAGCCTCCTTGCGCCCAACAATAGCACATACATCATCCTCTCGAGTGTCATATAGCGACACTCGGCTCCTTTTAGTAAATGGGCAAAGAAGTATATGAGTTGCTGCTCAGCGGCTTCTTGTTTAACCAAGACCATGCTGACCGAGTCAGCTGACGCCGCTAAATAAACATACAGAGTCTCCCCGACCTCCGGCTTGGCCAGTACGGGCAGCTCAACAAGATAAGCCTTCAGTTCTTCGAATGCCTTGTCACAGTCAGCGTCCCACTGGAATTTGGTGGCTTTGAGGAGGGTTTTGAAGAAAGGCAACCCTCGCTCAGCTGATTGGGAGATGAATTGAGACAGGGTTGTGATCCGCCCGGTAAGTCGTGTGCCTCCCGAAGGTTTCTTGGTGGGGGCATGTCCAGCAAGGCTTTGACCTTGCCAAGGTTAGCCTCGATGCCCCTCTCGGTCACGATATACCCTAGGAATTTCCCCCTCCGAGCACCGAAGAGGCACTTGGCCGGGTTCAACTTGAGCCCATATCTCCGCGGTGTCTGGCATGTCTCCTCGACATCCGCTATCAAGTCCTCAGCTTGGGCAGTTTTGATGAGGATGTCGTCTACATATACTTCTACATTTCTTCCGATTTGAGATCGGAAGACTTTATTCATCATGCGCTGGTAGGTGGCTCCAAGTTCTTCAATCCGAACGGCATGACGGTGTAATAGTAGGTACCGTCCACCGTGATGAAGCTGACCTTCTCTTGATCCTCGGCGGCCAAGGGTACTTGATGATACCCCTGGTAAGCATCCAACATGGAAATGAACTTGCTGCCAGCTGTCGAGTCTACCATCTGGTCGATCCGAGGCAAGGGATAGCAGTCCTTCGGGCAAGCCCTGTTGAGGTCCCGGAAGTCAATGCAAATCCGCCACTTATTATCTGGCTTGGGCACCAACACCACATTGGCCAGCCAGGCTGGGAATTGCACCTCCCGGATGTGCCCGACCTCCATCAGTCTCTCGATTTCAGCTCGAACCGCTTTATTTTGCTCGGTGCTGAAGTCCCGTTTCCTCTGTTTCACGGGCCGAGGATGGGGATATACATGGAGGTGGTGTTCCGCCACCTCCGGTCGGACACCCTTCAACTCTCTGACTGACCAGGCGAAAACATCCTGGTTTCGGGCCAAGCATTCCACTAGGGGCTGCTTCAGTTCCTCGGGCAACCCTGCTCAACCCTGCTGCTATCTTGACTCGAGCATCCTCCCGATTTGGGAGGGGTTGCAACTCCTCCTTATCTTCGTGCAACTCGAACCAAGGGGAGTCTTGGACCATGTTGCAATCAGAGAAGGGACGCGGAGCCTTGCGGCTTTCTACCTGGACGTCGTCCACGTAGCATCTCCGGGCCACTCTTTGATCGCCCTTGACTTCTCCCACCTTATCCCCCACGGGGAACTTGACCTTCAGGTAAAAGGTGGAGGCAACGACCCGGAATTCATTGAGGGCCGGTTGGCCCAAAATGGCGTTGTAGGACGAAGGAGCGTCCACCACCAGGAAAGTGGACCATCGGGTCCTCTTCAGCGGCTCCTCGCCCAGGGATATGGCCAGTCGGATCTGACCAATAGGCTGCACCTGGTTCCCCATGAAGTCGAACAACGGGGTTGTTACCAGGTCCAGCTAAGACCTTTCAATTTGAAGCTGGTCAAATGCTCTTTTGTAGAGTATGTTGACCGAGCTGCCAGTGTCCATTATAGTACAGTGGACTTGGTAATTGGCGATGACGGCTGTAATGACCAGCGCGTCATCGTGTGGGACTTCCAGCCCCTGCAGATCCTGAGGCCCAAAACTGATCTGGGGCCCCTCCGCTTGGGCCGAGCTGGTGCCAATCTGATGGATCTCCAGTCGGCGCACTTGTGCCTTCCGGGCATGGTTGGAGTCTCCTCCCGTCGGTCCACCCGAGATGACGTGTACGCCTCCTCGGATGACGTTTTGCTGGTTGGCCTGTTCTTCATCCGCCTCCTCGCCCCCAACCCGATTCCCCTAAGGAAAAGCTTGTGGGCGACTGGGGGGTTTTCCCGCAACTCCTCAGCCACTGGGTCGACATTCGGGCCGCCTCGACCTGCACCCCGTCCGGGAGGCGTCTGTTGTCCTCGTCCTCTAGGGGCAGGGGCTCGGCCCTGACCAACTTGACGACACTCCTCGGTGGTGGCCGTGGCTTTGGTGGAAGGTGCAGTATGACCTCCATCGGGCGGGGAAACACCCTTGGGCCACCTGCTGTACATGGCGCCGCTCCATATTTGCGTGCTCGGCGAGCCCACGTGGGCTGCGAATAGGTCCTCTTGGGGGCCTAGCACCCTAAACAGGGTTGGGAGGTGCTGGGGCAGCCAACTCCTTTCTGCGAGCGGCCTGCGCCTCCTCCACATTGATATATTTGACAGCCTTGCCAAGAAGGCTGTCGAAGTCCTTCGGGGGCTTCATGATCAGCGAGCGGAAAACTCCCCATCCTGCAAGCCCTGGGAGAAAGCGCTGACCATGACCTGTTGGGTGGCGGTTGGCACGTCTGTCGCCATGTCATTGAACCTTTTAATGTAGGCCCGGAGGGTTTCCTTCGGACCTTGCTTCAGGGCGAATAGGTTAAGGCTCGTCCTGTGGTGCCGTCGACTGCTAGCAAAGTGCTGCAGGAATACTCTTTTGAGCTCTTCAAAGCTCGTGATCGACCCCTCGGGGAGTCGTCGAACCACCTCTGGGATGTGCCAGAGAGGGTTGTCAGGAAGGCTTGGCACTTGACGCCTTTCGGATACTGATGAAGCAGAGCCGCACTCTCGAACTTCATCAGGTGCTCCTCCAGATCCGTGGCCCCCGCATACTCAGGGATAGAAAAGAAACAGAGGTGGCGGGGTACTGGGTCCTCCAAGACCCAGAGAGCAAAAGGATTGCGTACCAGTACAGCTGAAGCAGGGTCAGCCGGGGCCTTTCCCTTGTCCAGTCGCCTCCCACGCACCGGGTTGGACACTGAGGCTTCAACTGACACCGAATGGGCCTCATCACCTCGACCTTGGGGAACGACCGTAGGGGGAGGTGCGGAGCCGCCTTCGAGCCGAGCGGGCCTTCCTTGTCCACCGGAAGGTCGATGCGCCACAGGTTCTGGGCCCTGAGGACCTTGACTGGAGGCTTGTGAGGGCCTTTGAGAGGCCCTTTGAGCTCGCGTAGCCATGAGGACCTCGTATTCCTCGCGGGAGACCTCCACAGTCATTGGATTGGGGTCTGTCATCTTCACTTCCGATCAGGTTGCTAGTGTCCCTCCTTCTAGCGCCAAATTTGATCATGTCGCGAAGCGAGCTAGATGCCCCTACATCTGGCTGGGCCTCCGGGGGGAGCGAGGTCGCTGAGGTGATCTACTGAGCTGGATCACCTCTAGCCTGTAAGACAGAGACCGTTAGAACCCGCCGGGAAAAGTCCCCGGCCAGACACTCTGACGGTCAAGTCAGTACTCGATGGTGGCGATGGAAAGCAATAGAACAGTATTGAATTGCACTATCGTGCGTACCTGAGAGATGCGGAGTGACGAGACTTATATAGCCGAGGAAGCTGACAGCTCCTGCCCCGCCTGCCACATGTTGTCATATAGTGAGGACAAGGTAATGCATGCCCAAGGTGGCAAGATAAAGTAACACATACTGTATTAAGGAAAGGGGCACTGTCAACTTAATGGTAGGCGCAGTGGACGCCGCTCGGCCTGACATCAGCGTAGGTGGTCGTGGTACGGGGGGACAGGGTGTGGCAGGAAGATCACTACCTCGGCGAGATATCCGTCGTTTGAGACTAGGATTGCTTCAGTCCTGCGCCGCTCCCATACAGCTTCTGGTAGTCTGGTGTCAAGGAGTGGTTGCGCCTGCTGGGCCCGACTGGGGGCCTGAGGGAGTGCCGACTGGGGCACTGAAGGATGAGGCCGGCTAAGGGCCTATGAGGGTGTCGATTGGGGCACTGAAGGATGAGGCTGGCTGAGGGCCTATGAGGGTGCCGACTGGGGCACTGAAGGATGGGGCCAGCTGAGGGCCTATGAGGATGCCGACTGGGGGCACTAAGTAACGCCTCCTCCGATTTGGGCTTACCCCCGGAGCGTGGGCCACCACGCGTCGCCGGGGAGTCAATCCTAGAGGAGTCTTAGAGTATGAACACCCGACTCGGGGTCAGGCTAATACTAAAGAGCGTGGGCCGCCACGCGTCAGTTCAGGGGCCTGTGCCCGAGCACCACCTATCCGACAGGCCTTTACAGCCCATTAACCATCTTCCTTCTGACTAGGTGCCAGGCTACCGGGCCAGGCGACACGCAAGATGGCCCGGGATCAGGAATGATATCCCTTCACTATAGTCTGTAAAGACATGGCTCGGGAATTGTTTCTCAATGAAAGACTTAGGTGAAGCAGCCTATATCCTAGGCAATAAGATCTATAGAGATAGATCTAAGAGATTGCTTGGCTTAAGTCAGAGTACATATATTGACAAGGTGCTTAATCATTTTTCCATGCAGAATTCCAAGAAGGGATTTCTGCCGATGTCAAATGGTGTGAGTCTTTCGAAGACTCAATGTCCCTCTTCTAAGGAGGAGAGAGACCGTATGGTTCAGATCCCTTATGCATCTGCTATAGGGTCTATCATGTACGCCATGCTTTGTACTCGTCCAGATGTCTTGTATGCTTTGAGCATGACGAGCAGGTACCAGTCAGATCCAGGTGAAAGTCACTGGATAGCTGACAAGAATATTCTTAAGTACTTACGAAGGACGAAAGAATATTTCTTGATATTTGGAGGCGATGAGGAGCTAGCTGTAAAGGGTTACAGTGATGCAAGCTTCCAAACAGACAGGGATGATTTCAGATCACAGTCAGGGTATGCATTTTGCTTGAATGGTGGCGTTGTGAGTTGGAAGAGTTCGAAGCAGGACACAATCTGGACGCAAGTGGGCATGCTCCCACGACCCCTCGGCTCAGCTTCCAGTCCGGACGCATGGCGGCCCACGCTCCCTTGGTATGACCCGACCGAGTGTCCAGACTGTCGCACTCGCGAGCTATAAGTGGCGATGCTCCAACGCAGCCCTCGGCTCGGCTCCTAGTCCCAACGCGTGGCGGCCCACGCTCCCTGGGTATGACCCGACCGAGTGTCCAGACTCTCGCTCTCGCGAGTTATAAGTGGGCATGCTCCCACGCACCCTCGGCTCGGCTCCCAGTCCAGATGCGTTGCGGCCCACGCTCCCTGGGTATGAGTGGCCGACCCGTCCGCAGTTTATTGGCTGCTCCCACGCACCCTCGGCTCGCTCCAGTCGGATGCATGGCGGACGCTTGGTATGACAGACGAGTGTCCGACTCTCGCTCCACGAGTTATCATGCTCCTGCCCCTGGCTCGGCTCCCAGTCTGGACGCGTGGGCCCGGGTACCCGATGTCCAGACTCCCTCTGGAGTATAAGTGGCAGCTCCCGCACCCTCGCTCCTCGGACGCGGGGAGCTGGTAGACCCGAGGTTAGACTCTCGTTATCGCGAGTTATATGTGGGCATGCTCCCACGTACCCCTCGGCTCGGCTCCTAGTCTAGACGCGTGGCGGCCCACGCTCCTTGGATATGACCTGACCGAGTGTCCAGACTCTCGCTCTATGAGTTATAAGTGGGCATGCTCTACGCACCCCTCGGCTCGGCTCCCAGTCCGGACGCGTGGTGGCCCATGCTCCCTGGGTATGACTCGACCGAGTGTCCAAACTCTCGCTCCATGCGAGTTATAAGTGGGCATGCTCCCATGCACCCCTCGGCTCGGCTCCCAGTCCGGACGCGTGGCAGCCCACGCTCCCTGGGTATGACCCGATCGAGTGACCAGACTCCCGCTCCACGTGAGTTATAAGTTGGCATGCTCCCATGAACCCCTGTGCTCGACCCCCGTTCGAGCGCGCAAGCTCTCAGTAACTGAGCATGTAACATCAGGCTTCATCGAACAGCAGGGTGACCGCTGTCTTCTATGCGAAAGTTGATCCTAAATAGATAAGTTCCCCAAGTGGCTGCACCACTCGAGGACCCTTCCTTAGCAAAAACTCAGGCAAGGTCAGGGCCTTGGGGCTAGCTCCATTGCTGGCTTACCCAAGCCGACCTCATCAGAAGAAAGGGTGAATTTGATCTTTTGCCCGAACCCCCAACACTTAACACAAAACACACAAGCATAGAAATGAAAAAGGTTTGCATTCAAAATAGTCTTATTACAAAAATGAGGCTCGACCTCTACCAAAAAAGGAGAGAAAACGAGGCTCTACCTTGGCCTTGGCCAGCTCAGCCCGAGCCCGACTCTCAAGGTCCGAGGTCTTGTGTTCCGTATACTCCAGGCAGGTGATTCGGTGTTGCGCTTGGGAAATCACCGCCTTGGCCGAGTCCAGTTCCACCTGGTTATCTTCAAGATGCGCCTCCGAGTGGGCCGCACGATCATGAAGGGCTGAGTTCTCGGCCTGCAGCCTATTCAGGGCCTCCCCATTGGACAGCAGCTGCGCATGACGGAGCTGAGTCTCCATTCTCTCCGCCCTGGATTCTGCCTGTCGTAGAGCCCGATCATAGCTTATAAAATAAATGGCCAGGTCATAGGCCAAGCCAAAGAACTGCAGACAGGAAACAAGTATTAAGATCAAGAACTAGAATAAGTAAAAGAAGTAACGCAGCAAAACGTATCCGACTGGCCTCCGAGATAAAGGCGTAAGCTCGGCTGGTCGGGCTCCGATAATCAGCCTCCCGAAGGCCTTGGTAAAAATAGTCGCCTAGCAGACCATACAAATGGACCTCCCAAGCTGACTCGTGTGCCTCAGCATCTGGCACCTCATAGCCCGTACTAGCGACGTCACGGGACGACATCACTAGGTGCAAAGGCCTGCGGTCCTTGGCCCCAGCAGGAGGAGGAGAGGGAGCCCCGCGGACCTGCATTTCCGGGGAGCCGGCCTAAGTCGGAGGTGGAGCAGGAATGGTGGCCCCCCTGAACAGAGGCCTCTGGAGCGGTGGGCGCAAAAACGGGAAGGTCAGGAGCGACAAGCGCAGAGGAAGAGGTCGCTGTGGGAGAGGCGACCTTGGTCCTTTTTTCTGGGCAAGGGCTGGCAGTGGCCCCAACCGGGACAAAGGCTGGAAGCGCAGGCATGGGGTCAGCTGGCCGTTCCTTTCGGCGCCTAGGAACCAATGGTTGGTCATCCACATCGATAAGCTCGAGTTTAGCGGCCATCACCTCCTTAATGCCCGAAGAAGGCGCATTAGTGACAGATGCCGCAGTGGGAGCAGACTCTTGTGCAGACGAAGGTTCGCCGGCCTGAGACGCGAGCTCGGCGTCGTCTAGGAGGAACCCTTCCTCTAGAGCGGCGGCCAACATCTTATCTGCTGCAAAAGAAACAGGGATGTTAGGCAACCGTAGAGAAGAATGCCAAGGGAAAAAGGGTCGTCGGAGAAGATGACCGGATGATGAAGGTCTACGGGAGTCGCGGGAACCCTAGCAGAGCAAATAACAACAGCATATAAGCGGCAGAAGAAGAAAGCACCAGTGACAACGGCAAAGTCAAGAGCCTATATATAGGGCCGAGCGGCCAATCCTAACCGTTCGATAAGATCCCGGTGAAAGAATCTAGGCCCTTCTATCGGATTCACGGTAAATCCCAAGGCTCAGGGGGCACGTGCGCATTCCCGGTGGCAGATGCTTCATCGTCTGAGGAACGGCCAACCGGGGACAAACGCTTTGGCGCCTGAGGAGCCGCTAACCGGCAGACATGTGGCCCCACTAATTAATGCGATAATCATTGGGATGGATACGAAGCGGACTCGTATCAAGGATAGGGCGGATAAGACAGTCGAAGGGACGTTGACCTGCCTACTGGGCGACTGGCTTGGGAGAGGCTGGCCCGACCCAGATCCTTGCTCCCGGTAAGCTATAATCGGGCATGCTCCCACTCATCTCTTGGCTCGGCTCCCAGCCGGACGCGTGGCGACCCACGCTCCCTGGGTTCAAACCGACCGAACGTCCCGACTCTCGCCACTTCCTCATCTTAACTCCCAGGATGTATGTATGACAACCCGTGATCAAACCAACCTAAGGGTGATACCCTGAACTTCCCGAGCTAGCAGCTCTACAATTCAGTCAGACTCTTTGCTAATTTTTCCCGAGTAGCCAACACTTGGACACTCATGCGCTCTAAGTGTTTAACCTAGTCACTCGTGAGTCCAAGCTGATCAATTGCCCGAGTCGTAAACACTTAGAAGCAAAACAATCAAAAAAGTGGGAACAAAAGGAGATTGGTATTAAAAGGTAATGCAGTACAAAACTGAGGCAAGCCTCTACAAGGTCATGGAAAAGAAAGGAAAAAAGCAAAAACCCGACCCTCACTTGAAGGGTCGGTGGACCTCCTTGGCCAGGTTCTGAGCCATGCCCGAGAGCTTGACGGCGGAGACGGGCAGGTTGGGGGCAATGTGTCCACCTTGCTTGAGCTGCTCGAACATGTTAAACATTTGGCGCTTCAACATGGCTCTGATCCGCTCGGACACCTGCTGGTTAAAGTTCATAGAGTTGATATATTCAACTCTACGGGCATCCCACCGGGCCGCCTCATCCGCCTTGTATGCTTGCAGCTCCTCGTGAAGGATCGTCTAAGGCGTGCAGAGGGGGGGGGGTGAATGCACTTTTTTGGATCGTTTCGATCTCTACAGAATTGTTAGCGCAGCGGAAATAATATGCAAAGAAATATGAGACAATGCTAACAAAAGTATTTTACATGGTATCCACCCAAATGGGTGACTAATCCAAGGATCCACGCCGCGAGCACCACTTCACTATGAAAATCTCCTTCAGGTGGAGAAACCTTTACAACGGCGATCTTCCTCTTTACAGAATGAAGTAGAATGAGTGAGAGGAAGCAAGAACACTTTTCAGTTGGGCAGAACCTCATTACTGTACGGAACTGTACCGTACACGTGCAAAAAGTGTTGGTGCAGAAAGCACCCAAGTCAAACCTGTGTTTTGATAATGGCAACAGGGGTTCAAAAGTTAAGGTATAATGTTTATCTAACATGTTACTCAAGTGTGCAGGCAAAGCCCTTGCGAAGGACTGCTAGGCACCTGGCGAAGGAATGCCAGGATACAAAGCCCTAGCGAATGACTGCTAGGCTCCTGCCGAAGGAATGCCAGGATACGAAGACCTAGCGAAGGACTGTTAGGCACCAGGCGAAGGACAGCTTGGTACTGAAGACCTGGCGAAGGACTGCTAGGCACCGGGCGAAGGACAGCTCGGTATCCGAGACCTAGCGAAGGACTGCTAGGCAAAAGTCCAACCGAAGAGCCGGTTGGCATTAGGTACATTCTCCCGAGAGGAGTAGGTGAGGACGTGTTCCCCATCGAGGGAACAGTAGGCGTCGGTTCGACCTAGGGCTCCATTTTGGAGGCCCAAAGTCAGAACCAAGACAGCTAAGGCTGTATAAAACTAACACATTATTGTTTTATATTGTTTTGGACTAACCCTGGATACAGGACCGAAGGAACGAGTGTCTACAGCTCAGAGAGCCTCAAAGGAGTGAGGTAGAGGCTGAGTAGGGCGCCCGGAGTGTCCCGGGCGCCCCCAAGGTGAACACAAAACAAAGTAAAGCAAAGTGAGCTTCGGCAGCTTATGGGCGGGGCGCCCCCGTGCTCCCGGGCACCCCCCATACTCCCGAGCGCCCCGGATGGTCCGGGCGCCCCCAGGTCAAGCAGTCGAAGCAGGCTCCAGCGAAGCCAAGAGGATAAGAGCCTGACCCGGTCAACCCGAGCGCCCCCAGCGTCCCGGGCGCCCCAGTCAAGATCTGATCCCGAGTTTGAAGGGATCAGAGCTGACCGAGTGAAACTCGGATCGGCCGACACGTGGGGGGGCGCCCCCGACGTTCCGGGCGTCCCCAGGGGCTATAAATAGGCCCTCGACCCCAAGGCTCAGTACAACAATTCTTTCAACGCTCCTACGCGCTTTTGCTCCCGCGCTCTGCTCCGGAAACCTCCCAACTCGAGATATAAGCGCCAACGACGTCCCTCCGCTCCGAGAATTCAATCTACACCGGACGTCGGTAACGAAGAGCTGTTTTTAAGTTTACTATACTGCTTTTGTAATATCTCTCTGTAAACGACTTTGCGCACATATAGAATTGCCCATAGTAAATGGTCAACGACCGTGGGCCTTGGAGTAGGAGCCGACCGCGACTCCGAACCAAGTAAAAAACTTGGTGTTTGCGTGTTTGATTTAAATTTCTGCTGCGTAATTGCTCTAACTTATAAATCCGAACGTTTTACGATATTCACCCCCCTCTATCGTTTCTCTCGATCCAACAAGTGGTATCAGAGCGAGGAAGCTCAAATTTGGTGGAACCACCAGTTTGAGAATTTTTCGGATTTTTTTAATTTTTTTAATATTCTTCTCTTTCGAAATTTCTCTCGTTAATCGAGGTTGGTGCAACACCCCTCGATAATTATTTCTCTTTATCCCGCACTACTAATCTAAGACCAAGTCTTGGGATATTCTCTTTCTTTTTAGTTTATTTTTTCTCAGATAAAATGGCCATGCAAGAAGGCTTCAGCACCGCAAGACCACCTCTCTTCAGTGGGGAGGACTTCTCCTACTGGAAGAGCAGAATGGAGGTCCACCTGAAAACTCAGGTGGACATGTGGATAATCATCCAGTCCGGACTGGAGATTCCAAGAAATGCTGAAGGAGTACCTCAGACTTACACAGAGTGGGACACCGCTCTGAAACGGAAAATTGAAGCGGATGCAAAGGCGACCCAGACCCTCCAATGCGGCTTAACAAAAGAGGAGCTGAACCGGGTGGGCCCTTTCAACAGTGCCAAGGAGCTGTGGGGGAAACTGATCGAGCTGCACGAAGGAACATCAGACACTCGGATCAGCAAGATAGATTTGCTCCTGAACAAGCTGTATACAATAAAATGACCGACAACGAAACAGTAGCTCAGCTTCACGCACGAATCCAGGAACTGATGAACGGACTGCACACCATCAGTCACAAGGTAGAAAACCGAAAATCGTGACCTAATAAGGTACGCTTTAAATGCTTTCCCAAAAAACACCTTGTGGGCATCTATGGTAGATGCATACAAGGTTTCAAGGGATCTTTCAAAAATTAAATTAGATGAATTGTTCTCTGAATTAGAATTACATGAACAGACTAACTGCAATTTAGCCGAGAAAGGTATTGTCTTTGTTGCAGGTAAAACTGGAAGGACAACAAAGAAAAAGCCTCAACCTGAACCCGAGTCTAACTCAGACTCAGACTCAGATGACGAAGAAGGAGATCGACCTAAGCTAGTCCGACTGGCAAGAAACTACTACAAAGAATTGAAGAACCAAACCAACAAACGGAAAGTCAACCGAAAAAGGATGAACCAGCTGAACCCGCAAACGAAAAGAACAAGCCCAACGTGACCTGCTACGAGTGCAAGAAGAAAGGTCACTACAAGACGGAGTGTCCGAACCTAAAGGAGACCAAGAAGAATAAAAGGAAGAAGAAGGCACTTCAAGCAACGTGGGACGAGTCCTCCTCCTCCGAAGAAGAAGGTCCACAGTCGAACCTACTCGCACTAACCGCCTCAGAAGAAGTCGAGACCGAGTCAGAATCAGAACATGACGACGACAGATTGACATTCTCAGAGGACGGCAAAATCAAGCTAAGTGGATTTACTAGATGTCAATTAAATGAATTAATTTCGTATCTTTCTCGAGATTTGGCGAAAGCTAAACTCCGAGTCGAATCCCTCCGACAGGAAGTAAAACTCCTGAAAGAGGGAGCTGACTCTAAACCCTTAACCGAGAAGGTTCAAGAAGGAACTCCTACTCAAGTTGAAAAACTTGAGAAAGAGAACTCCTCCCTGAAAACTCAGGTTAAGGATCTTAGATCAGCTTTAGAACGATTCACTTCTGGTTCCAAGGGTCTTGACATGATTCTTGGAAAGCAGAAATCAGTTCTAAATCGATCCGAACTTGGCTATAGAACCAAATCTAGACAAAGATCCTATTTTGCTGTACTGAATCAGTCCAGAAGTAAAGTTCAGGCATGGGTACCTAAACTGTACCTGAACAAACAAACTGGATCAAATCAGTATTGGATCCCCAAGGACAAGATTCACATCTTGCCTAACCATTATCATAGCTTTAGTCTAGGGGGAGCCAAATTAAAAACTATATTTATTATTAGATAAAATTCAATTCTTGATTGCAATTTGCCTGTTTGATTGTTTATTTAAATTCTGCAATTTACCATGCTTAGACTTAGGAATGGTTAGTTAAGGACTGAACAAACTTAACTGAAATTTGAACAACATAGTATTGGTGGAGGTGAGATGATAGTACGTTAGGGAAACCAATTCTAATAAGGTCAAGTATACTCTACTTGGTCTCTTTAGACTGGTGAAACTAGCCGAAGCTACCGATCCAAAACTCAAACTAGTTAAACCAGAATTTTTCAAAGATTAATTTTGAAAATGAAATTTCATTAAAAGGCTTTGTCAAGGAAAGGGTTGATGATCCAATAAGGCTACGACCAAAGAAGGCCTAATGCCTCGCCAAGACCTAGAAGATAATTTTTGAAATTCAAATTCAAATTATTTTCTGTCAAATTCAAATCTAACACAAATTTTCAGTTACTTGTAGACTTAAACATTCTTTTCAAAATAAATTCAACTGTTTTCAAAATTAATTAAGTTTTTCAAAATAAATCATGTCTTTCTTAAAAATTCGTTTATCAAAACCTGTCTCACAAAACCTATAAGGCTAACGTGATTGAAAACCCTATATTTGGGTGAGACAGACTAGGCAGTGAAAATCAATTTAAGCTATTCCTGACTCTAATTGGATCCAAATCAACAAAACTCTTTTTGTGTAGGAACATAAAGAGTTGGACCAATGGATGTTGGATAGCGGTTGCTCCAGACACATGACTGGAGATAAATTGAAATTCACAAAACTCAAGTTCAAGAACCTAGGCTCAGTGGCATTTGGCAACAATGCCACACTAAAGGTAATTGGGTTAGGTAATATTGAACTTAAATCTGACTTTGTTATTAAGAAAGTTCTTTTGGTAGAAAACTTCAATTTTAACTTGCTTAGCATAAGTCAGTTATGTGATTCCGGTTATATAGTCACCTTCAACAATTCTAACTGTCTGATTAGAAACGTACAAGACTCAGAAATAATGCTCAAGGGCACTAGGAAAAATAATGTTTACACTATAAACCTTCCCCTTGTACCTAAATGCATGTTAACTCAGTTAGAACAATCAAACCTCTGGCATAGGAGACTAGGGCACACCAACCTAAGAATTATTTCAAAAATCACCCAACTTGGCCTAATCAAAGGTATTCCCAAAATTAAAAACCATGAAAACTTAATATGTGAATCATGTAATCAAGGTAAACAAACCAGATCTAATCACAAACTAATTCAATCTGATCTAACTCAAACCACACTTGAGCTCCTGCACTTTGACCTATTTGATTCACATGGAGCCAAGTCATTAAGCGGAAACCGGTACTGCTTAGTAATAGTTGATGATTACTCAAGGTTTACCTGGGTTAGGTTTCTAAAGACCAAAGATGAAACCCTAAACCTATTCAATGAATTCTGTAAGTTAATTGAAAATCAAAACGATACTAAAATTAAAAGACTTAGGAGTGACCACGGGGGAGAATTTGAAAATCAACGGTTCGAGGAATTTTGTAAGGTAAATGGATACGTACATAAATTTTCATGTCCTAGAACCCCCCAACAAAATGGGATAGTCGAAAGAAAAAATAGAACTCTACAGGAAGCCGCTAGGGCTATGCTCAATGAATTTAACTTAGCTAACCAATATTGGGCAGAAGCAATTAGTACGGCTTGCTACATCCAAAATAGGGTCCTGATTAACAAGCGACACAACAAAACACCCTATGAACTATATTACTATAGACTTCCAAATCTACACTACCTAAGGGTCTTTAGATGCAAAGTCCATATCCTAAACACCAAAGACTACTTAGGAAAATTCCAGTCTAAGTCAACCCCAAACATCTTTCTAGGATATTCAACAATAAGTAGAGCCTATAGGGTTTACAACAACCAAACCAAGAAAATCGAAGAAACAACCAACCTAATATTTGATGAAGAAATTAACTCAAATCCAAATCTAATTTCATCAAACACTGATCAAGAAGATAATCAACAAATTTGTGAATCCTTAATTGAACCCATAAACGAACTAACTATTGAACCAACTAGTGAGTCAACTGAACCAATTATCGAACCAACAATTGAACCAGCTCAAAGAGTCGAATCAAATAGTGAACCAAACCGATCAGCTGGACCTGAGGCTGAACCGAGTTCTAGAAGAACCAAGAAACCCAGACTCAATCACCCAACCGATCAAATTGTGGGTGATCCAACTCTAGAAGTCAGGACAAGATCCTCCTATAGAAACCTTAGTCAAATAGCTATGATATCAAAAATAGAACCTAAGACTATAGAGGAAGCCCTACCTGATCCTGATTGGATCATAGCTATGCAAGAAGAATTAGCCCAATTTGAGAGGAACCAAGTCTGGGAACTAGTGCCTAAACCAGAAGGCAAATCCATCATTGACACTAAGTGGGTTTTTAGGAATAAGCTAAATGATCAAGGAGAAATAGTCAGAAATAAAGCCTGCTTAGTAGCGAAGGGATTCAGCCAAGTAGAAGGATTAGATTACGACGAAACATATGCCCCAGTAGCTAGACTTGAGTCCATTAGGATGTTATTAGCCTTTGCATCCCATAAAGGATTTAAGCTATATCAAATGGATGTAAAGTCAGCCTTTTAAAATGGATTCATTAAAGAAGAAGTTTATGTAGGACAACCCCCTGGGTTTGAGGACTTAGAAAGACCCGGCCACGTTTACAAACTTACTAAAGCACTATACGGACTAAAACAAGCACCTAGGGCCTGGTATGAACACTTATCAACTTACTTAATCTCTAAAGAATTTAAACAAGGACAAATTGACTCAACCTTATTTATTAAAACCCTAGGAAAAGATATATTTATTGCCCAAATTTACGTAGATGACATAATCTTTGATTCCACCAACTCAAACTTTCTAAAAGAATTTGTTAAGATAATGGTATGAATTTGAAATGAGCTTAGTTGGTGAGCTCAACTTTTTCTTAGGCTTACAAATTAAACAAACTAGGGATGGAAACTATGTCCATCAATCCAAATATGCAAAAGAGTTAATTAAGAAATTTAAAATGGACAACTCTAAAAGTATAAGTACCCCCATGGCCACGAATATAAAAATAGATAGTGACCCTGATGGTAAACCAGTAGACCTTAAACTCTATAGAAGCATGATAGGTAGTCTACTGTACCTTACAACCAGCAGACCCGATATTCTATTTGCTGTAGGGATGTGTGCTAGATACCAAACCTGTGCTAAGGAAACGCACTTAGCAACCCTAAAAAGAATACTAAGATATGTAAAGGGCACCCTAAATGTAGGGATTTGGTATCCTAGAACCTCAACCTTTGATTTGTCAGGATACTCAGATTCTGAGTATGCTGGCTGCAAATTAGATAGAAAGAGCACAAGTGGAAGCTGCCAACTGTTAGGACAGAGTCTAGTAAGTTGGTGCAGCAGAAAACAACACTGTGTAGCTCTATCCACAACAGAAGCTGAATATGTTGTCTTAGGAGAATGTGTAGCACAACTTTTATGGATGATGCACACTCTTAAGGACTTCCAGCTCAGCTACACCCAAACTCAATTATTCATTGACAATATAAGCTCAATTAATCTAACTAAGAATCCAATCCAACATTCAAGAACTAAACACATAGAAGTTAAACATCACTTTGTAAGAGACCATGTAGCCAGGGGTGAAATAGTACTTAAGCATATAGACTCTAAATCCAACCTAGCCGACATATTTACTAAACCGCTACCTGAGTCTGAGTTCAGCTCACTAAGAAGGCAGTTAGGACTATGCTTGGTAGAATAGGTTTACTCTATTTTTATGGTTTTCTTATTCAAAATCAGTTTTTAAAATAGTTTTTAAATGCTTTCAAAAACAGCTTTTACTTAGTTTTGAAAAATAAATTTTTTTTCGACTTAGTTTTATTTTAAAACACCCCCCTTCAAAATTAGGGCTTTTTCGCAAATGGACTTAGCCTAGGCCCTAACCCTAGAACTGCATGCACCTATAGACTTAGAAGCCAGCATCTCACAAGCACCTTAGGTACTTTTGATTGATAACCTAGAATGGGTTGAGATGCTTAGGTCTTTGCTTTAATTCAAGATGCTTTAAGTCAGTGCATCTGCAGTAATTGGGGCACTAAATACAACTTACACAGTAATCAAGTTAAGTGTCAAGTTTAGAAAATCTAACTTGAACAGAACACTTAACTTGACTAACCCTAGCAAAAACTACTATTTATAACAGCTAGCAAGTAGCTAATTGGGTTAGACAGGTCCCTAAAAGAGAAAATTGAAACTGATTTGATTTAATTCTTATCATGAATTGGTTCAGTACAGCAAAATTTGCAGTTATTATTATTTCTTATGCAATTTACTTAACCTGTTTTTGCTATATTTATCAAAGGGGGAGAGATAGGAAAAGAAAGAGTTTTTAAATTATTTTTTTTGTTTTTTCAAAATTAAAACTCTATCCTTTATTCAAAAAGTAATTAATTCATTTTCAAAAGTACTAAGTCCTTTAAGTATTTAAAGTTCTTCAAAATTTTCCTAAGTAACTAAAACAAAAATTTGCTTTAAACTTTTCCTAAGTACTTAACACAAAAATTTACCTTAAGTTCCTCCTAAGTACTTAACACAAAAATTTGCTTTAAACTTTTCCTAAGTACTTAACACAAAAATTTGCTTTAAATTCTTCCTAAGTACTTAACACAAAAATTTGCTTTAAATTTTCCTAAGTACTTAACATAAAAATTTGCTTTAATTTTTCCTAAGTACTTAAAACTAAGTTTTTTAATTTTACTAAATACTTTAAACTTAAAAGTTTTCAAAACTTCTTTTGAGTACGTCAAACTTAAGGCCTCCTTAGTACTCAAACTTAAGTTTTCAAAATCCTTCGTAAGTTTTCAAATTTGTCTAAATACTTATACTTATATTTTATTTCAAGTATAAATTTTCCAAAGTGCACAACGAAAATCATTTTTGGAAAATATATCTTTAAAGTTGAAGATTGAAAATTTTCTAAGTAAAATTAAATTCATCTTTAGACTTAGAATTTATTTTCAAATACCCCACGAACTTTTGAAAAATCTTGGGGGAGATTTCTTCCAGGGGGAGGGAACAAAGTTTTATTTTACTTATTCTGATTAACTTAACTTTTTAAACTAGAGTTGCCATAAATCAAAAAGGGGGAGATTGTTGGTGCAGAAAGCACCCAAGTCAAACCTGTGTTTTGATAATGACAACAGGGGTTCAAAAGTTAAGGTATAATGTTTATCTAACATGTTACTCAAGTGTGCAGGCAAAGCCCTAGCTAAGGACTGCTAGGCACCTGGCGAAGGAATGCCAGGATACAAAGCCTTAGCGAAGGACTGCTAGGCTCCTGGCAAAGAAATGCCAGGATACGAAGACCTAGCGAAGGACTGCTAGGCACCAGGCGAAGGACAACTTGGTACTAAAGACCTGGCGAAGGACTGCTAGGCACCGGGCGAAGGACAGCTCGGTATCCGAGACCTAGCGAAGGACCGCTAGGCAAAAGTCCAACCGGAGGAGCCGGTTGGCATCAGGTACATTCTCCCGAGAGGAGTAGGTGAGGACACGTTCCCCGTTGAGGGAACAGTAGGCGTCGGTTCGACCTAGGGCTCCATTTTGGAGGCCCAAAGTCAGAACCAAGACAGCTAAGGCTGTATAAAACTAACACATTATTGTTTTATGTTGTTTTGGACAAACCTTGGATGCAGGACAGAATGAACGAGTGTCTGCATCTCAGAGAGCCTCAAAGGAGTGAGGCAGAGGCTGAGTAGGGCGCCCGGAGTGTCCCGGGCGCCCCCAAGGTGAACACAAAACAAAGTAAAGCAAAGTGAGCTTCGGCAGCTTATGGGCGGGGCGCCCTGTGCTCCCGGGCGCCCCCCATACTCCCGGGCGCCCCGGATGGTCCGGGCGCCCCCAGGTCAAGCAGTCGAAGCAGGCTCCAGCGAAGCCAAGAGGATAAGAGCCTGACCCGGTCAACCCGGGCGCCCCCAGCGTCCCGGGCACCCCAGTCAAGATCTGATCCCGAGTTTGAAGGGATCAGAGCTGACCGAGTGAAACTCGGATCGGCCGACACGTGGGCGGGGCACCCCCGACATTCTGGACGCCCCCAGGGGCTATAAATAGGCCCTCAACCCCAAGGCTTAGTACAACAATTCTTTCAACGCTCCAACACTCTTCTGCTCCCGCGCTCTGCTTGGAAACCTCCCAACTCGAGATACAAGCGCCAACGACGTCCCTCCGCTCCCAAAATTCAATCTACACCGGACGTCGGTAACGAAGAGCTATTTTTAAGTTTACTATACTACTTTTGTAATATCTCTTTGTAAACGACTTTGCGCACATATAGAATTGCCCATAGTAAACGGTCAACGACCGTGGGCCTTGGAGTAGGAGCCGACCGCGACTCTGAACCAAGTAAAAAACTTGGTGTTTGCGTGTTTGATTTAAATTTCCACTGCGTAATTGCTCTAACTTATAAATCCGAACGTTTTACGATATTCACCCCCCCTCTATCGTTTCTCTCGATCCAACAAAAAGGTGCTCCTTTTATAGGTGAAAAGGACAGACTCGCAGTCTGTCCAGCCCCGTACCAGTCGACTGCCCCAAGGGCAGTCGACTGGCCCAGCATTAATTGTTGGCCAACGGCTAGTTTCGGGGTATACCAGTCGACTGCCCTAAGGCCAGTCGACTGGTCCGAGGCCGCAAACTTTCTGTAAGTTTTGGCAGTCGACTGCCCCAAGGCCAGTCGACTGCCCTGCCTCACAGCTCAGCTCCAGCCACTCCGGACCTTCTCCTTCGCGTGTGCCTTCAGGTCTGCTCCCTTGGCTCGCCCCTTGAAGTCCTCTTCCTCTGGCTATCGTCCCTCGGATGCGCATGCAAACCTTCCCTTAGGTTGCCTCCATGCCACCCTTAACGTGTGCCCTTGAAGTCTACTTCCTGGCTTGCCCTTGGAGCTCTCCCCCCTCGGATCTCGTCCCTCGGATATGTCCACCATGTGTGATTCTCCAAGTCCTGTAAACTGAATCACACACATCAAATACAACATAACCCTCTAACTTTAAACATATTCACACACACACACATCAAAACCATGATTTAAGGGTCGATTATCTCAACAATCTCCCCCTTTTTGATGTGTGGCAATATGTTTAAGTTAGAGATAAATAACAACCACAATAACAACAACAATAGATAACAATTGAAAAAGCATGAGACATAGTAAACCTAAGAGGCAACCTCCCCCTTAATCTATGTCTTCTCCCCATTTTCAATTTTAATCTAAATCCAAGTTAAGTTTCCACTTAACAACAGTAATATGTTAAAAATATAAGACATATCAGAACCTAAGAGGTACCTCCCCCTTAATTCATGTCTTCTCCATTTTTAGACATTCATGTTCTAAGTTAGAAAGAAAACCTTAAACCATTCATTCCAAGTTAAAATTCTAACTTAAACCACCCATTCTCCCCCTTTGACACCATCAAAATGATTGCCTCAAGCAACCAAACCCTAGGGCATCAAAAGTGAGAATATAGAATTTTTGAAATTTCTCACAGTGGCTGAAAACAGGCGTGTCAGTCGACTGCCCATAGGGCAGTCGACTGATACGCTATCAGTCTGATTTTTCAGGTTTTCTGTCGAATTTCAGAAACTTCCAGAAAATTCCAAAAATTGTAAAATTTTGTATACATGTTTGAAATGTTATACTCTATCAGGGAAAAATATTAAACCATATAAAATTTCAAACATGAATGACTTTTGATAAAAATCCAAAAGCTTTGAAAGCCACTACATTTTGTATTAAACTTTGAAACCAATTTTGCAATCATATGACTTTTAAAAGCATGACAAATTATGTAAAGCATAAAATGGTTTTCAAAGGTTTAAAATGTCCAACTATGATCTTTGGGCAAAGTGTCTATTGATTAAACACTTGCCTTCCCCATAGTTGGTCTAATTTTCATATTTTGATACTTTTAATGGTTCAACAATGTGCCACAAGCACAAGTGAGCCAAATGTATCACCCTAATGGATCAAACATCCTTTTTCAAAGCTAATGTTTCCAGGTTCATCCTATGCTTCCACAAAACACATTCCAAGACCTCTCCTTAAGGATGTAAACTCTGATTCAGGAAGAGGCTTGGTAAAAATATCGGCTAGGTTCGACTTTGATTCAACATAGTGTAGTTCTATGTCTCCCCTTGCCACATGGTCTCTAATGAAGTGATGTTTCACTTCAATGTGTTTTGTCCTAGAATGGTGAACCGGATTTTTAGTTAAATTGATTGTACTTACATTATCACACAAGACTTTGACCTTGGTGTAATGTAGCTCATAATCCTCTAAGGTGTGCATGATCCAAAGGAGTTGAGAAACACACCCACCCATTGCCACATATTCGGCTTCCGTTGTTGATAGGGCAACGCATGGTTGTTTCCTACTACTCTAACTAACTAAGGAAGACCCAAGGAATTGACACCCTCCACTTGTACTCTTCCTATCTAACTTACAACCCGCATAGTTCGAGTCGGTGTATCCAATTAGATCAACACTAGGGGTTCTAGGATACCAAAGTCCGACATTGAGAGTCCCTTTCACATACCTTAAGATCCTCTTAACTACAACCAAATGGGACTCTTTGGCACAAGATTGTTACCTTGCACACATACCTACCGCTAAAAGTATGTCGGGTCTACTAGCGGTTAGGTATAGGAGGCTACCAATCATGCTCCTATATTGTTTAGAGTCTACCATTTTCCCGTCAATGTCACTATCCATTTTCATATTGGTTCCTATGGGTGTAGATGCTACCTTAGCATTTTCTAAACCAAATTTCTTTAGCATCTCCTTAGCATATTTGGTTTGAAAGACATGTGTACCTTCATTAGTTTGCTTAACTTGAAGGCCTAAGAAGAAGGTTAACTCTCCTACAAGACTCATCTCAAATTCATCTTCCATACACTTGATGAATTCTTGTAGGAAGACATTATTTGTTGACCCAAAAATGATATCGTCTACATAGACTTAGGCAACAAATATGTCCTTATCTATAGCGACCCGCCTTCTCTATCTTTGACGGACCGTTACTTTGTCTACTTCTTGACTCTAATGCAACGACTAAAAATGCGGAACTTTCTTTAACCTTTTTTTTGTATTTAAATCTATCTAAGAATGATATTCTAACTTTAATAGTCATGCATTTAAACTCATCACACAAGGTTCTATAATATTACTAAAGCATTATGGAATATGAATGCAACTTTTCTAAGCATATTTAAAGCAATAAAAAGCTTAATTCCAAAGGAGACTAACAACATTTGGCACATGCATCAAATAGCTCTATCAAAGTACCGATATTCAAAACTGCTCATGCTCATACTCACCCAATACAATCATAAGGATACGTGTACTAAATAGAATGACATGTAATCTTTACTCGTGGTTTTAAGACATGCAGAATATCTAAAACGCAAATACTTGGATAAATTCTATGTGATTTAACTTAAACTAAGAATCTGTAACAAATGCACTTTAAGTCTTTTATTCATCTTGTCCCAAGGATCTCTCCAAGGTCAGCCACCACACACACGTCACTCAGCACCGTCTCGTCGCCTTCCTTCAGAATTGCTTGCCTTTACCTTCGCCTGCAGTAAGAGGAAATGCAACTATTAAGCATAAAGCTTAGCAAGTACTATCTAGCTCACAAAATCTCGAAATGTGCAAGCATGCTTTTTAAACAATGGAAAAATCACATGAGATACTTTTATGCTTAAAAGGAAACACTAAAACATGTATAACTCAAAACATGCATACTCAAGCATTAATAAGTCTTAACTCACTTTTTCTTGGCTTAACTTGAAACTTTAGCAATTCTTTAATTTTAAATCTTCTTTAACTTTTAGAAAATTTCCTTAAACTTTAGAAAAACTTTGCTAAAGCATATACTTGAAAATAATAACTCACTTGGATCCACTTAAGACGTAAGTACCATCTTATGCGCGTTCCCTAAAAGGTTGGGGTAGCGAGCCACCAATCCTAGTAGAGCAGACCTTGGTCTACCAGGGCCAAGACCTTGGAATTGGACACCTGGATTTCTTTAACGACGCCCTTGGACGCCGGGTACTGGCCTTAGAAAATAAAATACTTACTTTTTCTTATCTTGAATGCCTTGGCATTTTAACGAGCACCTTGTGTGCCCAAATCCCTAAGTCTTGACTTTTGGGGATTTCTTAAGGCCTTGGCCTTTTCTTTTCTTATCTTTATCTTTTCTTTTCTTTTCTCATAACTTTTCTTAGACCCTACACTCACATAGGGTACTCTATCAAATATATATAAGCATATAATGAACTAAGATCACATGCGAAATCTTAAACTAAAAGTAAATATCTCTTTTAAAACTTTGAAGGGAAAATTCTTGCGGAAAACCGCCTCTTACTGCAGGTGAGCAGTACTTACCTCCTGCGCTAGGTTTTCCTTACGAATAAAATCTGAAATTCCCGAGGAAACGTCGAATTTCGACGTTCTTCTTGCTCCTTGGTGTTCTCCTCGCGTCTACGAGAATTCTCGTAGAGAATAGGGCCTCTTGAGACCTTCCCTTTGTTCCCCTTTGTCTTGGGCGGCAAAAGAAGAGGAGAAGATGAAGAAAACGCAAGAGAGGAAGAGGAGAGGTCGTGTGCGTGAGGGAGGCCGTCGGCGCCGCTAGGTTGGGAGAAAATTAACCTAAAACTCGTTCTCCCTCTTTTATACTTATGGGGGCGAATTTACCTAATTATACCTTATCTATTGTTTCGCTTAAATATCTTTCAACAAAAACGAACCAGCCTAGCTGGTCCGCTCATTCTCCTCTCACAGTGTAGGTGAAGGGATCGATTCCCACTTACGCGATTTTTTGTTTATAACCTTTTTTGCCACTTTCGTTTATGGAAAAATTCTATAAAAATATCCATAAATTTGGAATAAATTCTAAGATATTTCTAAAATTAGTTTCAAGAATTTTCGGGCGTTACAATCCCCCATACCTTATAAAAAGTTCGTCCTCGAACTTAAAACAACTCTGGGTATTTCTGCCTCATGCTGTCCTCTAGTTCTTATGTTGCCTCTTCTACTCTGTAATTTTGCCATATGACTTTCACTAATGGTACCTCCTTGTTTCGCAATTTCTTAACTGCTCGGTCTATTATCTGAATAGGCCGACTATCATAACTGAGATCTTCGCGAACTTGTACCGTCTGTGGCTCTATCACCTGGGTGGCATCTGGGATATGCTTCTTCAGCATAGAAACATGAAATACGTTGTGGATAGCTGACATCTCCTGAGATAGCTCCAACTCATAAGCTACTTTGCCAACTCTTCTAGTGATGGGGTATGGTCCTACATATCTGGGACTTAGCTTGCCCTTCTTCCCAAAACGCATTACTCCCTTCATGGGAGCCACTTTGAGGAACACTGTATCCCCAACTTCAAATTCTAATGGTCTGCGCCGTGTATCAGCATAGCTCTTCTGGCGGCTTTGAGCTGTTTCTATTCTCTGGCGGATCTGCTGTATGGCTACGGTGGTATCATCTATAAGATCTGTCTGTAAGCCTAACTCTTGCCTCTCACCACCCTCGTACCAGCAGATAGGAGATCTACACCTCCGTCCATATAAAGCCTCATAGGGTGCCATGCCGATAGTGGCCTGATAACTATTGTTGTAAGCAAATTCCGCTAAGCACAAATATCTGCACCAACTGCCCTTGAAATCTAAAGCACAAGCTCTGAGCATATCTTCTAGTACTTGATTAACTCTCTCTGTCTGACCATCTGTCTGAGGATGGAAAGCTGTGCTAAACTTCAGTTTGGTGCCTAGAGCTATCTGTACGCACTCCCAGAAGTGCGAAGTGAACCTACTGTCCCTATCTGAAATGATAGTCTTAGGGACTCCATGTAGTCTGACGATCTCCTTGAGGTATAACTGAGCTAGTTGTTCCATGGAATAGGAGATCCTGATGGCTAGGAAGTGGGCAGACTTAGTCAATCTGTCTACTATTACCCAGATTGCATCATATCCATTCGTTGTTCTGGGTAGTCCCACTATGAAATCCATGGAAATATCTTCCCATTTCCATTCTGGAATCTGAATAGGCTGCAGAACTCCACCTGGTCTCTGGTGCTCTGCTTTGACTCTTGGCAGGTCAAGCAGGTACTGATATATCTGGCCACGTCTCGCTTGAGTCCAGACCACCAGAACCTTTGCTTTAAATCTTGGTACATCTTGGTAGAACCAGGATGCATAGAGTACGGGGTACTGTGGGCTTCTTCTAAAATATTCTTTCTTAGTTCCTCATCATTGGGGACGCAAAGGCGGTCTCCAAGGTAGAGGATGCCACTATCTGATACTCGAAACTCTGAATTTTCTGCCTCTTGGATCTCCTGCTTGATCTTCTGGATCCCTGGGTCTTGACTTTGCTTTCTTTGTATATCCACAAGCAGGGTTGACTCTAGAGTCAATGAAGAAAGTTGCCCAATTATACCTCGACTCCAAAATCCTTTATTTCTTTCTGAAGTGGTAGAGACAGTGATGATAGGGACATCAGTGCTGCACAGGATTTTCTGCTCAGTGCATCTGCCACTTTATTAGCTTTACCTGGGTGGTAGAGGATTTCACAGTCATAATCTTTGACCAACTCTAGCCACCTGCGCTGCCTCATATTCAGATCCTTCTGAGTGAAGAAGTACTTCAAACTCTGATGGTCTGTGAAGATTCTGCACTGCACTCCATACAGGTAGTGTCTCCAGAGCTTCAGTGCAAAAACCACAGCTGCTAGCTCAAGGTCATGAGTAGGGTAATTCTTCTCATAGTCCTTGAGCTGTCTGGAGGCATATGCTATTACTTTACCGTCTTGCATGAGGACAGCTCCAAGGCCCATCTTGGATGCATCACTGTAGATGTCAAAGGCCTTGTCACTCTCTGGAACAGTCAGGATGGGAGCACTAGTCAATCTTTTCTTCAGTTCTAGGAAGCTGTGCTCGCATTTATCTGACCACTCAAACTTCTGATTCTTTCTGGTCAGGACTGTGAGAGGAGAGGCTATTCTGGAAAAGTCCTCCACAAATTTTCTGTAATATCCTGCCAGGCCTAAGAAGCTTCTGATTTCACTGGCATTCTTGGGTCTACACCAGTTGCTGACTGCTTCTATCTTGGCTGGATCAACTTGAATGCCTTCTTTGGATACAATGTGACCTAGGAAGGTCACATGATCTAGCCAAAACTCACACTTTGAGAATTTTGCATAGAGCCTCTCCTGCTGAAGGATCTGCAGCACTATCCTCAAGTGTGTAGCATGGTCCTCTGGAGTCTGTGAGTATATGAGAATATCATCAATAAATACAATGACGAATTTATCGAGATACTCCCTGAAGATGTGGTTCATCAGCTCCATGAAGACTGCTGGAGCATTGGTTACTCCAAAAGGCATCACTACAAATTCGTAGTGGCCGTATCTTGTCCTGAAGGCCGTCCTGGGGATGTCACTTTCTTTAACCTTTAGCTGATGATACCCAGAACGCAGATCTATCTTCGAGAACACTGTAGCCCCTTTGAGTTGATCAAATAAATCATCTATTCTAGGAAGGGGGTACTTGTTCTTGATGGTTACCTTGTTCAGAGCTCTGTAGTCTATGCACAGACGCATAGACCCATCCTTCTTCTTGACGAAAAGTACAGGAGCTCCCCAGGGTGAATGACTCGGGCGGATGAAGCCCTTGTCTAGTAGCTCCTGGAGTTGCTCTTGTAATTCTTTCAGCTCTGCAGGAGACATACGATATGGGGCTTTTGAGACCGGACCGGTACCTGGCACCAGCTCAATCTCAAATTCCACCTCCCTGTTGGGCGGCAGTCCAGGTAGTTCTTCTGGAAACACTTCTAGATATTCGCAGACTACCCGTACATCCTCCTGCTTGAGTTCTTTCTTTGCTTCTGAGTCCACTACGTGTGCAAGAAAACCAGCACACCCTTGTTCTAGCATCTGGTGGGCTGCCAAGGCTGAGAGGAATTTCTGAGTCTTCCTCCTTGGGGCTCCTTGAAATTCGAACGGTGGTTCTCCTTCTGGACTGAAAACCACCTTCCTCCGGCGACAGTCCACTGAAGCGCTGTACTTACTGAGGAAATCCATGCCCAGTATGACGTCGAAGTCTTGCATCGCAAGGACTATTAGATCGACATATAGCTCTCGGTCTGAAATCTTGATTGACATAGCCCGGAGCCGCTGGGTGGATTCCATGATTTCCCCTGAAGGGATAGTTGTCAGGAATCTGGACTCCCAACTCTCTGCAGGCACCTGTAACTTACTAGCAAAAGGTACTGATACGAAAGAATGGGTCGCCCCAGTGTCAAACAGTGTAGTAGCTAAATGCTGAAAAAATACTATTTGACCTGTTACGACCGTGGAGGCGCTGGCAGCTTCTTCCTTCGTGAGGGAAAAGACTCTGGCATTGGTTGGAACTGGTGCTGCTTCCAACCCTCCCTGACTGATCTGAGGTCCCTCCAGTATAGTAGGCATGTAATGTAACTGAGGCTTGCCTCCATACTGTACGGACTGCTGAGGAAGTACCTTAAACTTGTTTGGGCAGTCTTTGGATCTGTGTCCCTCTTGTCCACATGAGTAGCATCCAGTTACACCCAAAAGGCATGCTCCTGGATGGGTCCTCCCACACTTAGGACAAGGTGGATACCTAGCTTGCTTGTTCTCTGGGTTTCCTTTTTGGCTGCCAGGCCACTGCTTCCTTTTGTGGTTCTTGTTCTTCCAGTTCTGGTTATTTGACTGAGGCTTCTGGCCTCCGGTTGTCTTGTTCTCAATCAGGACTGGCTTCTGCTGTGTTTGCTGTGCCTTGATGCTATTCAGATAGTGCTCTGAGATTAGAGCACTACTGACCAACTCCTCGCTGGTCTGGGGTCGGTGCGTCCCGCTGTTCACGTTGAGTGCTATTTCAGGGTTCAGCATGCGGAGCATCAGTCTGACTCGCTCCTTCTCTGTGCTGACTAGCTCTGGGCAGAGGCGAGCTAGTCTGTTGAACTTCGCGACTGCTTCTCCCACTGGTAGGTTACCTTGTCTGAACTCCATGAAGTCCTCGTAGTGCTTGTTGGTAACCCGCATGTGGAAGAACTCCTCATAGAACTCTTGCTCGAAATCTGTCCAGCTCATCTGGTTGACTATCCTCTTACTCTTGACTCGCTCCCACCACATACGAGCATCTCCAGTTAGGCAGAAGGAGGCACATTTGACCTTCTCGACTTCTGGCCAGTCAAGAAGCTCCATTGTGCTCTCTAAAGTCTTGAACCAAGCCTGGGCATCCCAGGGCTCAGTCGTGCCTGAGAAGCTTTCGGGTTTCAGCCTCTGCCACTGGACGAGGTATGCTTCTTGTCTTCGGTTCACGGCAGGGGTCTCCTGTGTGACTGGTGGAACTTCAGCCACCACTGGAGTTCCCACTCCTGCTGTGGGTGGTGTAGGGGGCACTGGGTGCTGATTTGCCATCAGTGTGGCGATGGTCTTCTGTTGTTCTGTAATCTGAGCTTGCATTTGAGCAATGACTGCCATCAGGTTTGGCTGTTCTGTGCCAGGCTCATTGTTATCTTGAACTGGAGTTCTGTCCCTTGCATTAGGAGCTCGGCCTCTTCTTGCCATCTAATAATGCATAAGGGAACAAGAATCACCACTATATTTCTAGGTATAGAACTTGTTTTCTTACTTAGTAACCTAATATTCATTCTAGGGATTAAACATGATTCCGTGATACTAAGGTATTAAACATGCTTCCTTGTTCTATGCACATATGAGTAAGTACTTAAGCATTTCTCTATACTGCAATTAAGTAAAGGAGTAATAGAAAAACTGAAACTTAAAGCTTTCTTACTTGAAGACGGCAAGGTTGATGCTGATGTGTGTGTGATGCTGGAGAATGGGAACTGCTCTGATACCAACTGTAGCGACCCGCCTTCTCAACCTTTGACGGACCGTTACTTTGTTTACTTCTTGACTCTAATGCAACGACTAAAAATGCGAAACTTTCTTTAACCTTTTTTTTTGTATTTAAATCTATCTAAGAATGATATTCTAACTTTAATAGTCATGCATTTAAACTCATCACACAAGGTTCTATAATATTACTAAAGCATTATGGAATATGAATGCAACTTTTCTAAGCATATTTAAAGCAATAAAAAGCTTAATTCCAAAGGAGACTAACAACATTTGGCACATGCATTAAATAGCTCTATCAAAGTACCGATATTCAAAACTGCTCATGCTCATACTCACCCAATACATTCATAAGGATACGTGTACTAAATAGAATGACATGTTAATCTTTACTCGTGGTTTTAAGAAATGCAGAATATCTAAAACGCAAATACTTGGATAAATTCTATGTGATTTAACTTAAACTAAGAATCTGTAACAAATGCACTTTAAGTCTTTTATTCATCTTGTCCCAAGGATCTCTCCAAGGTCAGCCACCACACACACGTCACTCAGCACCGCCTCGTCGCCTTCCTTCAGAATTGCTTGCCTTTACCTTCGCCTGCAGTAAGAGGAAATGCAACTATTAAGCATAAAGCTTAGCAAGTACTATCTAGCTCACAAAATCTCAAAATGTGCAAGCATGCTTTTTAAACAATGGAAAAATCACATGAGATACTTTTATGCTTAAAAGGAAACACTAAAACATGTATAACTCAAAACATGCATACTCAAGCATTAATAAGTCTTAACTCACTTTTTCTTAGCTTAACATGAAACTTTAGCAATTCTTTAATTTTAAATCTTCCTTTAACTTTTAGAAAATTTCCTTAAACTTTAGAAAAACTTTGCTAAAGCATATACTTGAAAATAATAACTCACTTGGATCCACTTAAGACGTAAGTACCATCTTATGCGCGTTCCCTAAAAGGTTGGGGTAGCGAGCCACCAATCCTAGTAGAGCAGACCTTGGTCTACCAGGGCCAAGACCTTGGAATTGGACACCTGGATTTCTTTAACGACGCCCTTGGACGCCGGATACTGGCCTTAGAAAATAAAATACTTACTTTTTCTTATCTTGAATGCCTTGGCATTTTAACGAGCACCTTGTGTGCCCAAATCCCTAAGTCTTGACTTTTGGGGATTTCTTAAGGCCTTGGCCTTTTCTTTTCTTATCTTTATCTTCTCTTTTCTTTTCTCATAACTTTTCTTAGACTCTACACTCACATAGGGTACTCTATCAAATATATATAAGCATACAATGAACTAAGATCACATGCGAAATTTTAAACTAAAAGTAAATATCTCTTTTAAAACTTTGAAGGGAAAATTCTTGCGGAAAACCACCTCTTACTGCAGGTGAGCAGTACTTACCTCCTGCGCTAGGTTTTCCTTACGAATAAAATCTGAAATTCCCGAGGAAACGTCGAATTTCGACGTTCTTCTTGCTCCTTGGTGTTCTCCTCGCGTCTACGAGAATTCTCGTAGAGAATAGGGCCTCTTGAGACCTTCCCTTTGTTCCCCTTTGTCTTGGGCGGCAAAAGAAGAGGAGAAGATGAAGAAAACGCAAGAGAGGAAGAGGAGAGGTCGCGTGCGTGAGGGAGGCCGTCGGCGCCGCTAGGTTGGGAGAAAATTAACCTAAAACTCGTAACTCCCTCTTTTATACTTATGGGGGCAAATTTACCTAATTATACCTTATCTATTGTTTCGCTTAATCTATTTCAACAAAAACGAACCAGCCCAGCTGGTCCGCCCATTCTCCTCTCACAGCGTAGGTGAAGGGATCGATTCCCACTTACGCGATTTTCTATTTATAACCTTTTTTGCCACTTTCGTTTACGGAAAAATTCTATAAAAATATCCATAAATTTGGAATAAATTCTAAGATATTTCTAAAATTAGTTTCGAGAATTTTTGGGCGTTACATTTGCTAGATATGGGGTGAGATGTTAGGATCAACTCAATTTCTCAAAATGTCAATGCATCCCTTAAGAAATTAAGTTGACGAGATAATAATCACTTCGGTGACCAAGTATGGGGAAAACCATTGCATAACATATGTGTATTTGGCTCCATGATCATACTTGGATATTCCAATCAAGGTAACTTGATTGGGATCTTGGATTTGACACAAATTGCTTGAATGATTGTTGTTTGAGTTTGACTCTACTTGAGTGGAGCAAAGTGACTTGTTCAAACTCTAAGGACCTTTGATCCTTGGTTGGGGATCAATTATAGACGAGGGATTGCTTCCAAGATCGATATCTTTCACCATATCCCTTTGGAAATCGGGTAACAATCTGAAACTGAAAGTGTTAGATCATATTTGGGAGTTTCAGGAACCCTGATCGGTCACCCGACCGATCAGGCGTAAGGCTGATCGGTCTCCGGACCGATCTGGTTCCATCCTGTAACGATCGGTCCACCGACCGATCAGAGAGGCAGCAGTGACTTTATGAAATTCTGACCAAACTTACTGAGCTAGCCTGGATCGGTCCCCGGACCGATCTGGCACCCTATGGTGATCGGTCCACAGATCGATTAGGGGGCTCATAGGTTTTCCTCCAAACCCTACTGATCGTGTCCTGATCGATCAGCCGATCGATCAGGAGCGCGCCTGATCGGTCACCCGACAGATCAGGCCCAGGTCAGTCCGATCAGGCTATAGCCTGATCGGTCTGGG
Source organism: Boesenbergia rotunda (assembly GCA_024364735.1). Taxonomy (NCBI): domain Eukaryota; kingdom Viridiplantae; phylum Streptophyta; class Magnoliopsida; order Zingiberales; family Zingiberaceae; genus Boesenbergia; species Boesenbergia rotunda. The sequence goes on from JAGFNQ010004536.1 coordinate 164,219, forward strand.
CATCTTCAGATCGAACGGTGATCCGTTCCATCGCATTAAATTGCGGTTGGTGGACCGATCCACCAACTGAATTACTCCTCCAAAAACCTTCAGTACCGAACCCTAGCGCCGAAAACTCCCACTTGCGTCTCTTCATCCTGCGTGAGAGCCTTCCGTGCGTCCCCTTCTTCCACGAGTGAGTCTCTGCGCATGCAGTTCTGAACAGATTTCCTGCTGAGTTTCCTTGTTCTCTGCAAGTTCTCTACTTGCTCAAGGTTTCTGCACCTGTGTCTTGCGCCGAACGCTTCTTCTGCGCAACCCTTTTCTCCCTTCAGATTGCAAGAACTTCACCAATGGCACCTAAGTAAGTTTTGTCTCAGTTTTCCTTACAAATCAGTCTATAGTATTTGTATTTGAAGCTAACCATGTTTTGTGTGTTGTGCCGTGACCTTCTTGTTTTGGTCGTGACCCATCTGTACCCTTGATCAATTTCACCTTCTGCTTAAATTGTGTTCTTTTGATCTAATGTCTACCTTGTGATTACTCTTTGCATGATCAACTCTTGAATTTTTTTGTGATTCAACCTATGCTTGTGTCAACCTCGCCCAATTGATTCAAACTGTGTGTGTGATCAATTCCTGATTAAATCATGTTCGTATGATCAATTCAATTCTTTAGAAAATCCTCTAAGGGTAAAGAAGCTGCGGAGGGCAGCTCGAAGGGGAAAGCCCCTTCTTCATCTGCCCCTTCCAGAAGGCCTCAGCCTTCTTCAAGCTCCCGGTTTCCAAATGCGGCCTGTGAACAGGCCTTCCAATCGAGGACCTTCAAATTGTTAACCTGCCAATCCATTGATGTCCCTTTCCTAACTGAGTACTACCCCTCCGTCATGGAGATTATCACTTTTTACAACCTGGGCTTCCTTCTTTCCTTGGAACGGACCATCAATTACGACCTAGTCTCAGAGTTCTATAACAATCTTCAGCAGGGACCTCAAGGAGGCTCCGAGTTCACCACTCGAGTCGCCAAGAAGAACCTTGACTTTTCCTACGAGATTTTAGCAGAGTATTTGGGCGGTCGGCGATCACCAAATATGTATTCAATCTACCCTGAGCTTCCTGATCCGTTATTGGCACCGTTTGCCGATGTCACTCCAGATAGCATCTAAGTACTTCTTCGGTCATCCCCGCCCAGCTGGTCTCGATGAGCTGGGCGCTGACTTTCCTACCTTTGCAGCACTACGTCTCTCTCCCACTAGCTATATATTGTTCAAGATTATCACAAATTGTATCCTTCCAATTACTTCCTAGCCTCTAACTGAAATCCGACCCTATCATTGCCTTATGCTCTACGACATGCATTGCCGGATGGACTTCGATATCATGGAGAGCATCTTCCAGTCTATCCTATCCTATCGTGAGCCGAGCCGTCGCACGGTCTACATGCCATTTGGTCATGTCATCACTGATTGACTTATGTCAGTTGGTGTTGATGTCACCAAAGGCAGGACCGTGCCTATGGTCAAGCAGGATTGTTCGGCTGGGTCTGCGGGCTTTTGCAAAATCTGGCATTATTATTCGTGAGCACGATAAGGCCTTGGTATGGAAGGATGGGAGAGGACTTGGTGACCTACCTGGGGGAGCACCACACTTTCAAGCACCACCCGAGGCTGCTGCACCTCATGAGGCTCCTGATGCTGCTGATTATGATGATGAGCCCGAGCCGGACCTACGATGGCAGATTTCTGAGCTGGATCAAACCTTCCAGCATGATTTCCAGTTGCGAGAGACTTACCGCGAGGAGGTCCGTTCACAGCTCCGATCCATTGACCGCAGATTGATCGGCGTGGAGTCCACTGTCTTTGGGGTCCAGACATTGCAGCAGACTTGGTACGCAGAGTGGCGCCACCATACATTTCCAGGGGATGCCCCTTCAGGCAGTGCTGCACCAGGGTCTGCTGATACCACGATGGATGATCTCATGCACGATGATGACCCCCCCCTGATGTTTGAGTTTGGATGTTCGTTGCCTCTTCTCATGATCTGTGTATTTGATTGCTTGGTTTGTGTGACTTTTGGGTTGTATGCCCCATGACTTCACTATTGTGGCCTTGTGCCACACGTATCTTGACTGTGATGCATGTGTATTGCATCTTGTTACTTATCTGAATGTTTTATGACTTGCCTTTTCTGACCTTGATGCATGTTTTATTCTACCTTCGTATGTTTATTGTTAATGCTATGCTGATTACATGAGTACTATCTGCATATCTGCTACATTGCCATGATTATACTTATGATGTCATGCTCATATGATACATATGCCTGTTGTGCCATGACTATCTCTTTTTGTCATATGTGTTCATATGCTTATCAAAAAAAAAAATCGATCAAATCCTTGTTATTTTGGGATACCCCTAGGGTTGAGGGGGAGTATGGTTTAAACTTAACAGCCCTTCTAGACCCTTTTTCGGTGTTCGACAAAGGGGGAGAGTGTTGGTTGGTTAAGTTTAGGATGATCATGTTGGAGGGGGAGGATCTGGATTCCCCTATGATTCTAAATTTGGAGAACTTGATTGTGAATCCCTAAACTTAAAATCGGGTTGTCAAACAACAAAAAGGGGGAGATTGTTGATGCAGTCTAACCCTGATTGTTGTTTTGGTGTTGACACCGATTTTAGTTTAGGTTGATGATTATTGATTATGATTAAGTCCTGATCGGGGATCAGGCATGGTATGGAAAATCCAAGCTTGGAGGGCTAGGTGTTGGAAAATCCTAACTTGGAGGGTTAGGTGTTGAAAACCCTAGCTTGGAGGGCTAGGTGTGTGAAAAGTCCTAATTCGGAAGATGTGGGTGAAAAGTCCTAGCTTGGAGGGCTAGGTGAAAAGTCCTAACTTGGAGGGTTAGGTGAAAATTCCCATCTCGGAGGGTTAGGTGAAAAAGTCCTGGCTTGGAGGGTCAGGTCCTAGCTTGGAGGGCTAGATTTGGAAAAGTCCTAATTCGGAAGGGTTGGGTGAAAAGTCCTAGCTTGGAGGGCTAGGTGAAAAGTCCTAACTTGGAGGGTTAGGTGAAAATTCCCAACTTGGAGGGTTAGGTGAAAAATCCTTAGCTTGGAGGGCTAAGGTGGATGAAACCCTAGCTTGGAGGGCTAGGTTTGAGTCCCTGGATCGGTCTGGTGATCGATCAGGGAGATTGGCACGCTGCTCCCTCGTGAATCGGTCTGGTGACCGATCCAGCGATGGCTGATCGGTCGGGTGACCGATCAGGGAGCACATAGTGAGGTTGGGAACCTACTGTGTGGCTCCTGATCGGTCTGGTGACCGATCAGGGAGCAGGACGGTGCTCCACTGCTTGGCTCCTGATCGGTCCGGTGACCGATCAGGGAGCAGGCAGTTCACTCACTGGCTTGCTCCTGATCGGTCTGGTGACCAATCAGGGAGCGAACAGTGAGTTGAGTTCCCCTACTGATCAGGCTCTGAACGGTCTGGTGACCGATCAAAGACTTAGGATTTAATTTTCGAAGTTACTGTTCACTCAGACGTGGACCGATCAGGCTTCACACTGATCGGTCTGGTGACCGATCAGGCTTCACACTGATCGGTCTAGTGACCGATCAGGCTTGTGTCGCCGCGAGAGCTGGGAGTCCCAGCAAAGCAGTGGATCGGTCTGGTGACCGATCCACAAGCCCTGGATCGGTCCGGTGACCGATCACTTTAATTCAAATTGCACTGTCAGACGCTCTGATGCTTCTGACTGTATTCAATTCTCTGCGCTTAACATCTGATATATGATTTGCTGCTTGATATGCTGCTCTAACACTCTGATTAAGCTGCAGGTGACAGGGGAGGATTCAAACACTCAAGGAGAGTCAATGGAGGCCTTTCCTTGGAGCAGGTTTGTCCGTTTTCCATCTCAGGTTGCAACGGCTGGAGCTGCAGACTGGAGCTGCTGACTGGAGCTTGGCTGAGGGAGCTCAGGAAGTCCAGGGAGAGCTCAGTGGTAGCTGGCGTTGGCAGGAAAGCAGTTGGAGGCTGCAGGAGATGGTGTCACCTGATGCTGAGTGGAGAAAACAAAAGAGCGGAAGAAGGCTTCGTTGAAGCAGAGTTCGCGAACTAAGTTCTTGCTGCGCCTTTGTGTTCTCCACAACTTGCTTGCGCGTTCTGAAGTTTTCATCACCTTGAGCAAGCTACTGCAATCTTGAAGCAACCATCCCTTGCTTGAGCACTTGGAGGAATGAGCAAGAAGCTCCGAGTCCAACAGCGAGAAGACACGAGGAGAAGGCTCTTGCGTGAGATCGTCGCTGGGTGGAGCTCCGAGGGAGCTTGCTGTGTTCTTGTCTTTGCTAAGTGCTAAGTAAGATCTTTCTTGTTGTTTCATTGTGCTTAAACATATATCTGTGATTGAAACGTTGTGGAGAGGTTTCTCCACCGAGAAGGAGGTTGTCTTCTATTCGGTGTTAACCGGGGCTTGATCTGCCGACGATCAAGGGATCGCCCACCTTAAGGGCACGCCAAGGAGTAGGGGCAAGTTATCCCCGAACCTTGTAAACCCTCCTTGTTAGCGATCTTGCTAGTTGTGTTTGTTTTGCTTTCATTTTCTATTTTCTGCTTACTCTGTGATTGTTTCTTCGCTGTGCTACTGATAAGTTTGAGTGCAGAATTCGATAAGTGTCTAAGTCCAAGTGTTTGTCTATATTCCCCCCCCCTCTCTAGCCATCCGAGTTCCAACACGAGTGTCCCAATTGAAGAAAAGGGATGACAAGAAGGAAGAGAAGAGGAAGAGTGACAAGAAGAGATCAAAGGGAAAGGAGAAGGGTGCCACGAACCTCAAGGCAATGTGGGACGATCCCTCATCCTCAGAGGAAGAAGAAGAGCAAGTCTCCCACTTTGCTCTTATGGCACAAGATCACTCAGACTCATCAGACGATGAATGAAGCTCAAGTAGTGAAGATGAGAGCTCCTCCATTTCATCATCATCAGAGTCAGAAGCTTCGGTAAGTGAGGTATACCACTTACCCTCCTCCACTTTAGTGAAAATAATTTCTAGCACGAACATGGACTTAGCTAAGGCTAGAAGTAAAAATTAAGGATCTTAAGAAAGAAATTGTCATGCTTAGAGTAGAAGCTACTAAACTTAAAGATTTACATGCTAGCTCTACCTCTTCACATGTTTCACATCTTGAAAATGAAAATAGGGAATTAAGGAAACAGGTAGATGACCTCATGAAGGCCCTTAGGAAATTCCAAGTGAGATTTAGTAACCTAGATATGATCATCAATAGTCAAAGGGTTGTGTACAACAAGGCAGGGTTGGGTTATAGGCCTAAGACCAAGGAAGTAGCATTTGTTTCACTTACCGATAGGATTGGTGCATCTAGGAGATTAGTGGCTAAGGGAACCACAAAGAAGGCATGGGTACCTAAGAGATTTCTAAATGATGCTTATGGATCAAAGATATGGGTACCAAAAGAGTATATTTTCCATGTTGTTTAGGTAAAGGTGAAGGAGGCCCCAACTATGTGGATAGTAGATAGTGGATGCTCAAGACACATGACCGGGGATGTGAGCAAGTTCACCACTATTAGCTACCTAAGAGAAGGGACGGTCTCCTTTGGGAATAGTGAAAAGTTGAGAATCATTGGTAGGGGCACAATTGTCCCCCACCATTTCCATACATAAGGTACTGTTAATCAAATATATGAAGTTTAATTTATTAAGTGTGAGTCAATTATGTGATGCCGGTTTTAGAGTAGAATTTCATGCTAGGAAATGTATAATAAAGCAAAGTGAATCAAACACTATCATATTAGAAGGGTTTAGAGAGGCAAATTTATATTATCTTGATCTATCTTATGCTACTAACAATGTTAATTAAGTGTCTCATGTCTAAAGAAGAAGAAGGGTGGTTGTGGCACCGGAGACTTGGACACGTCAACATGAGGAGCATTATAAGAGTGGCCAAGGAAGAATTGGTGAAGGGGCTCCCAATGATCAAGTACGAGAAGAACAAGTTGTGTGATGCATGCCAAGAGGGTAAGCAATCAAAAGCATCACACAAAGGTAAAACTTTAATCACCACTTCCTTACCTCTAGAACTTTTGCATATAGATTTATTTGATTGCCATAGTACTCCCTCACTTGTAGGGAGTAAATATTGCCTAGTGATAGTAGATGATTTTTCTAGGTTTACATGGGTCTATTTCTTAAAACATAAGGATGATACCCTAGAGATCTTCATAGGATTTAGTAAGAGGGTAGAAAACGAAAAACATACCAAAATAAACCGAATTAAGAGTGACCATGGTGGGGAGTTCCAAAATGTAAGTTTCACACAATTTTGTGTTGAAAATGGGTACAAGGATGAGTTTTCATGCCCAAGGACTCCTCAACAAAATGGGGTAGTTGAGAGAAGGAACCGAGCCCTATAAGAAGCTGCTAGGACTATGCTTAATGCATATTCTCTTCCTAGCTATTTTTGGGCAGAAGCGGTTAACACCGCTTGCTATATCCAAAATCGGGTGTTGGTACATAGGTTTTTAGGAAAAACACCCTTTGAACTATGGAATGGAAGGGTACCACAAGTCCATTATTTTAGAGTCTTTGGATGTAAAGTCTACATCTTAAATACCAAAGATGACCTAAGGAAATTTGAGTCAAAAAGCCGATGAAGGGATCTTAGTAGGATACTCTTTAACTAGTATAGGTTATAGAGTGTACAACAAGAGGACAAAGGTGATTGAGGAGTCCTCGAATGTTAAATTTGATGAAACAACTAGTACCTACCCTAGGAAGGCCTCAATTAATAAAGACAAAGAGGAGGTCCAACCCCTTGCCCAAAGAATCCAAGACCTACATTTGCAGGGCAATGATCAAGGGGGAGTAAGAAATACCCTAGAGGATGAGGAAGAAGGAGTAAATGAACCTACAACCTCTAGACCCTTGAGACATCACCATGATCACCCTATTGACAAAATTATGGGTGATGTCACTCAAGGAGTAAGGACTAGGTCCTACTTTAGGGATCAAACTAGTCAAATAGCTCTAATCTCCCAATTAGAACCCAAGTCCATTGATGAAGCATTGGGAGATGTTGATTGGGTCTTAGCCATGCAAGAAGAGCTAAATCAATTTGAGAGAAGTGAAGTTTGGGAGTTAGTTCCTAGGCCTAATGATTGTACTATAGTAACCATTAGATGGGTCTTTAGGAACAAACTAGATGACCAAGGTAGAATCACTAGGAACAAGGCTAGATTGGTAGCTAGGGGGTTTAACCAAGTTGAGGGACTAGATTATGATGAAACTTATGCCCCCGTAGCTAGGTTAGAATCAATTAGAATTCTACTAGCCTATGCCGCTCACATGGGTTTCACACTCCACCAAATGGATGTGAAGTCGACATTCCTTAATGGAATCATTAAGGAAGAGGTCTATGTAGAACAAACCCCGGGTTTTAGGACCCCAACTATCTAAGACACGTGTTCAAATTAAGAAAAACCTTATATGGATTGAAACAAGCTCCCCGGGCTTGGTATGAAAGATTTTCTTCATTTTTAGTGTCTAAGGGGTTTAGAGAGGAACAATTGACCCTACATTGTTCCTAAAATCTAAGGATAA